>BSQZ01000041.1:0-310000 GCA_033239005.1 Lamellibrachia satsuma
TATATCTACTTACTTATATAAATATATATTGGAAACACATGATATTAGAATAAAAATATATGAACGTACGTGTCAACTATATTATAATATGTCAGTTGTAAATGCGCCTTAACATATTTATTACAATAGGGCTATCAGGACATTCCAGCTGAGATTATAATGATAATAATAACACTATGTGAACACAAATTAAGAGAACATGCAGTTTATTTGGAAGATACTTTCAAAAGTTACTGTAGTAAAGATCTGAAAAGACCTAAAGACAACTAAGATTAAAACATAACTGGTAACATGTTTTAGCTATTAAGAAAATATTTAATATGCTGTTTCGATAAAATGTTATTGTTTATAATTGAAAAAAGAAAAAAAAAGAAAAAATGTATGCAATCAACAACACAACACGGATATAGATATATGTAAAGGCCGAATGAATGACGTTTATTGTCGGGATTAAAGGTAAACCCACTTTCAAAGCAATAAAAAACAAAGAAATGTGGGCTCCACAACCCAACGCCAGGCTGACTACGTCCAATGTGAGCCTCGTGGTCGTCGGTTTCAATAGAGCCCACATTTCAACAAAAAGTACTAGCAGTATTCCTAGAACACAAAAAAGAAACAATGGCATTACTATTGTCATAGAACACCCTTATACCAAATAGCATAATGCCCTACATGCTCTCACGCAGTCTATGAATAAAACTACTTGCTTAAAAATACACTATCTCTAACTGGAGTAACTACAAAGGTTGGGCCAATTCGCCCCATTATACGAAGAGTTCTAAAATCCAAGGTGGAAGGGAAACGAGCTGCGTCCCAGCATTAAAACCCGTGAACACTTCTGGGAAAGCCAAAAATCCCATGTCCACTATCGCAAATCAAAAAATGGGAAAGCTTGGAGACATGGAACACCACACTTCCACCAAAGATGTACAATTGCTGTTAACCTGTAAACACACAACAGGGAGAAAGATGGGGAGGAGGGTGGGACAAATTTGCAAAGCGCATCCACTTGGTATGCTTTCACAAAACGAAGTGGCTAGTCCAAGTTTGAAATCTGTAGCGTCGCACAGCTGGTGCGCGCTCACTGGTTCAAACTATGGAGGCAGGCAAACTGGGTCACAGAGCGCGTCATCCAGTTGTGCTGGAATTAGCATATAGAATAAATTAGCAATGAACCAATCATTAATTGTATGTGGTGTTGCTTGCATAAAAACCCATATGCCACCTTGGCTGTGCCAATATCGCATATTCCCATTAATGCTATCAACAACGCAAGACAAATACAGTGATATGAAAATGCCAAATGAATGACGTTTATTGTGGGGATTAAGGGTAAGCCCACTTTCAAAGAAATGTAAAACAAAGAAACGTGGGCTCCACAACCCAACGCCAGGCTGACTACGCCCAATGCGAATCTCCTGGACTTCGGGTTCAATAGAGCCCATATTTCAACACAAAGCAGTAGCAGTATTCCTAGAACAAAGAAAAGAAACAGTGGCACTATTATTGTCATAGAACAACATTAAATCAAATAGCATAATGCACTACATGCGATCACGCTGTCTATGAATACAACTACCTGCTTAAAAATACACTAGCTCTAACTGGAATAAATACAAAGGTGGGGCCAATTCGCCACCGGTCATCGACACATTTGACCACCCCACCAACCCATGCGAAAACAAATTAAGAGAACACGTAGTTTATTTGGAAGGTAATTTCAAAAGTTACTGTAATAAAAAATCTCAAAAGACCAAAAGACAACTAAGATTAAAACATAACTGATAACATGTTTTAGCTATTACGAAAATATTTAATATACTGAATCGATAAGAATTTATTGTTTTAATCTAAACAAGAACATACAGTATGCCTTTTTAAATTAAATACACGAGTATCGATAAAACATAATTGAAAACGTTTCATAGCTGTTACAAATATATTTTGCATAGTGTTTCGAGATAATTGTATTGTCTAAAATGGAAAAAAACAGATAGAATAACTTTTTGCTGTGAGAAATTAAAATAAACTCATACATAGTTCTGAAATTCGTAGGTGATGTTACATAATTCCAACATGTGCAAATGGTCAGGTATAATATTGTAGTGTTAATCGAAAAAGGAACATATGCGTGTTGTAGCGATATTCTGTAGAAACATTTATGTACTACATAGGCTTAATAATATTTTGTAGACGTGAACGAGTGTTCCAGCAACCCATGTCAAAATAGCGGCTCGTGCAATGATGGAGTTAACGGCTACACTTGCGCCTGTGTTCCTGGTTACGTTGGTTCCGAATGTGGAACAGGTATGTCTACTTACTTATATAAATATATATTGGATACACATGATTTTAGGATAAAAATACATGAACTTACGTGTCAAATATATTATAATATGTCAGTTGTAAATGCGCCTTAACATATTTATTACAATAAGGATAACAGGACATTCCAGCTGAGCTGATAATGATAATAATAACACGTATGTGAAAACAAATTAAGAGAACACGAAGTTGATTTGGAAGGTAATTTCAAAAGTTACTGTAGTAAAGATTTCTAAAAGACCAAAAGACAACTAAGATTAAAACATAACTGGTAACATGTTTAGATATTACGAAAATATTTAGTATACCGTTTCGATAAAATGTTATTGTTTATAATCGATAAAAAAAACATCCAAAATGGCTTTTTTAACTAAATACACGAGTATCGATCAAACATAATTGAAAACGTTTCATAGCTGTTACAAATATATTTTGCGTAGTGTATCGAAAAAAGTGTATTGTCTAAAATGGAAAAAGACAGATGCAACGCCTTTTTGCTGTGTGTAATTAAAATAATCTTATACATAGTTCTGAAATTCGTAGGTGATGTTACATAATTCCAATATGTCCAAATGGTCAGGTATAATGTTGTAGTGTTTAACGAACAAGGAACATATTCGTGGTGGGGTGATATTATGTAGAAACAGTTTTGTACTACAAAGCCTTAATAATATTTTGTAGACGTGAGCGAGTGTTCTAGCAACCCATGTCAAAATGGCGGAACGTGCAATGATGGAGTTAACGGCTATACATGCTCCTGTGTTCCTGGTTACGTTGGCAACGAATGTGGAACAGGTATATCTACTTACTTATATAAATATATATTGGAAACACATGATATTAGAATAAAAATATATGAACGTACGTGTCAACTATATTATAATATGTCAGTTGTCAATGCGCCTTAACATATTTATTACAATAGGGCTATCAGGACATTCCAGCTGAGATTATAATGATAATAATAACACTATGTGAACACAAATTAAGAGAACACGAAGTTGATTTGGAAGGTAATTTCAAAAGTTACTGTAGTAAAGATTTCTAAAAGACCAAAAGACAACTAAGATTAAAACATAACTGGTAACATGTTTTAGATATTACGAAAATATTTAATATACCGTTTCGATAAAATGTTATTGTTTATAATCGATAAAAAAACATCCAAAATGCCTTTTTTAACTAAATATACGAGTATCGATCAAACATAATTCAAAATGCTTCATAGCTGTTAGAAATATATTTTGCGTAGTGTATCGAAAAAAGTGTATTGTCTAAAATGGAAAAAGACAGATACAATGCCTTTTTGCTGTGTGTAATTAAAATAATCTTATACATAGTTCTGAAATTCGTAGGTGATGTTACATAATTCCAATATGTCCAAATGGTCAGGTATAATGTTGTAGTGTTTAACGAACAAGGAATATATTCGTGGTGGGGTGATATTATGTAGAAATAGTTTTGTACAACAAATCCTTAATAATATTTTGTAGACGTGAACGAGTGTTCTAGCAACCCATGTCAAAATGGCGGAACGTGCAATGATGGAGTTAACGGCTACACTTGCGCCTGTGTTCCTGGTTACGTTGGTCCCGAATGTGGAACAGGTATGTCTACTTACTTATATAAATATATATTGGATACACATGATTTTAGGATAAAAATACATGAACTTACGTGTCAAATATATTATAATATGTCAGTTGTAAATGCGCCTTAACATATTTATTACAATAAGGATAACAGGACATTCCAGCTGAGCTTATGATGATAATAATAACCCGTATGTGAAAACAAATTAAGAGAACACGAAGTTGATTTGGAAGGTAATTTCAAAAGTTACTGTAGTAAAGATTTCTAAAAGACCAAAAGACAACTAAGATTAAAACATAACTGGTAACATGTTTTAGATATTACGAAAATATTTAATATACCGTTTCGATAAAATGTTATTGTTAATAATCGATAAAAAAACATCTAAAATGCCTTTTTTAACTAAATATACGAGTATCGATCAAACATAATTGAAAAAGTTTCATAACTGTTACAAATATATTTTGCGTAGTGTATCGAAAAAAGTGTATTGTCTGAAATGGAAAAAGACAGATACAATGCCTTTTCGCTGTGTGTAATTAAAATAATCTTATACATAGTTCTGAAATTCGTAGGTGATGTTACATAATTCCAATATGTCCAAATGGTCAGGTATAATGTTGTATTGTTTAACGAACAAGGAACATATTCGTGGTGGGATGATATTATGTAGAAATAGTTTTGTACTACAAATCCTTAATAATATTTTGTAGACGTGAACGAGTGTTCTAGCAACCCATGTCAAAATGGCGGAATGTGCAATGATGGAGTTAACGGCTACACATGCTCCTGTGTTCCTGGTTTCGTTGGCACCGAATGTGGAACAGGTATATCTACTTACTTATATAAATATATATTGGAAACACATGATTTTAGAGTAAAAATACATGAACGTACGTGCCAACTATATTATAATATGTCAGTTGTAAATGCGGCTTAACATATTTATTACAATAGGGCTATCAGGAAATTCCAGCTGAGATTATAATGACAATAATAACCCTATGTGAACACAAATTAAGAGAACACGCAGTTTATTTGGAAGATACTTTCAAAAGTTAATGTAGTAAAGATCTGAGAAGACCAAAAGACAACTAAGATTAAAACATAACTGGTAACATGTTTTAGCTATTAAGAAAATATTTAATATGCTGTTTCGATAAAATGTTATTGTTTATAATTGAAAAAAGAAAAAAAAGAAAAAATGTATGCAATCAACAACACAACACGGATATAGAGATATGTAAAGGCCGAATGAATGACGTTTATTGTCGGGATTAAAGGTAACCCCACTTTCAAAGCAATATAAAACAAAGAAATGTGGGCTCCACAACCGAACGCCAGGCTGACTACGCCCAATGTGAGCCTCGTGGTCGTCGGTTTCAATAGAGCCCACATTTCAACAAAAAGTACTAGCAGTATTCCTAGAACACAAAAAAGAAATAATGGCATTACTATTGTCATAGAACACCCTTAAACCAAATAGCATAATGCCCTACATGCTCTCACGCAGTCTATGAATAAAACTACTTGCTTAAAAATACACTAGCTCTAACTGGAGTAACTACAAAGGTGGGGCCAATTCGCCCCATTATACGAAGAGTTCTAAAATCCAAGGTGGAAGAGAAACTAGCTGCGTCCCAGCATTAGAACCCGTGAACACTTCTGGGAAAGCCAAAACTCCCATGTCCACTATCGCAAATAAAAAAATGGGAAAGCTTGGAGACATGGAACACCACACTTCCACCAAAGATGTACAATTGCTGCTAACCTGTCAACACACAACAGGGAGAAAGATGGGGAGGAGGGTGGGACAAATTTGCAAAGCGCATCCACTTGGTATGCTTTCACAAAACGAAGTTGCTAGTCCAAGTTTGAAATCTGTAGCGTCGCACAGCTGGTGCGCGTTGACTGGTTCAAAATATGGAGGCAGGCAAACTGGGTGACAGAGCGCGTCATCCAGTTCTGCTGGAATTAGTATATAGAATAAATTAGCAATGAACCAATCATTAATTGTATGTGGTGTTGCTTGCATAAAAACCCATATGCCACCTTGTCTGTGCCAATATCACATATTCCCATTAACGCTATCAACAACCCAAGACAAATATAGTGATATGAAAATGCCAAATGAATGACGTTTATTGTGGGGATTAAGGGTAAGCCCACTTTCAAAGAAATATAAAACAAAGAAACGTGGGCTCCACAACCCAACGCCAGGTTGACTACGCCCAATGCGTGCCTCCTGGACTTCGGGTTCAATAGAGCCCATATTTCAACACAAAGCAGTAGCAGTATTCCTAGAACAAATAAAAGAAACAGTGGCACTGTTATTGTCATAGAACAACATTAAATCAAATAGCATAATGCACTACATGCTATCACGCTGTCTATGAATACAACTACCCGCTTAAAAATACATTAGCTCTAACTGGAATAACTACAAAGGTGGGGCCAATTCGCCACCGGTCACCGACATATTTGACCACCCCACCAACCCATGCGAAAACAAATTAAGAGAACACGCAGTTTATTTGGAAGGTAATTTCAAAAGTTACTGTACTAAAAATCTCAAAAGACCAAAAGACAACTAAGATCAAAACATAATTGATAACATGTTTTAGCTATTACGAAAATATTTAATATACTGATTCGATAAGATGTTATTGTTTTAATCAAAACAAGAACATACAGTATGCCTTTTTTAACTAAATACACGAGTATCGATAAAACATAATTGAAAACGTTTCATAGCTGTTACAAATATATTTTGCATAGTGTTTCGAGATCATTGTATTGTCTAAAATGGAAAAAAACAGATAGAATAACTTTTTGCTGTGAGAAATTAAAATAAACTCATACATAGTTCTGAAATTCGTAGGTGATGTTACATAATTCCAACATGGGCAAATCGTCAGGTATAATATTGTAGTGTTAATCGAAAAAGGAACATATGCGTGTTGTAGCGATATTCTGTAGAAACATTTATGTACTACATATGCTTAATAATATTTTGTAGACGAGAACGAGTGTTCCAGCAACCCATGTCAAAATGGCGGCTCGTGCAATGATGGAGTTAACGGCTATACTTGCGCCTGTGTTCCTGGTTACGTTGGTACCGAATGTGGAACAGGTATGTCTACTTACTTATATAAATATATATTGGATACACATGATTTTAGGATAAAAATACATGAACGTACGTGTCAAATATATTATAATATGTCAGTTGTAAATGCGCCTTAACATATTTATTACAATAAGGATAACAGGACATTCCAGCTGAGCTTATAATGATAATAATAACACGTATGTGAAAACAAATTAAGAGAACACGAAGTTGATTTGGAAGGAAATTTCAAAAGTTACTGTAGTAAAGATTTCTAAAAGACCAAAAGACAACTAAGATTAAAACATAACTGGTAACATGTTTTAGATATTACGACAATATTTAATATACCGTTTCGATAAAATGTTATTGTTTATAATCGATAAAAAACATCCAAAATGCCTTTTTTAACTAAATATACGAGTATCGATCAAACATAATTGAAAACGTTTCATAGCTGTTACAAATATATTTTGGGTAGAGTATTAAAAAAGTGTATTGTCTAAAATGGAAAAAGACAGATACAATGCCTTTTTGCTGTGTGTAATTAAAATAATCTTATACATAGTTCTTAAATTCGTAAGTGATGTTACATAATTCCAATATGTCCAAATGGTCAGGTATAATGTTGTATTGTTTAACAAACAAGTAATATATTCGTGGTGGGGTGATATTATGTAGAAATAGTTTTGTACTACAAATCCTTAATAATATTTTGTAGACGTGAACGAGTGTTCTAGCAACCCATGTCAAAATGGCGGAACGTGCAATGATGGAGTTAACGGCTACACATGCTCCTGTGTTCCTGGTTACGTTGGCACCGAATGTGGAACAGGTATATCTACTTACTTATATAAATATATATTGGAAACACATGATTTTAGAGTAAAAATACATGAACGTACGTGCCAACTATATTATAATATGTCAGTTGTAATTGCGGCGAAACATATTTATTACAATAGGGCTATCAGGACATTCCAGCTGATATTATAATGACAATAATAACCATATGTGAACACAAATTAAGAGAACACGCAGTTTATTTGGAAGATACTTTCAAAAGTTACTGTAGTAAAGATCTGAAAAGACCAAAAGACAACTAAGATTAAAACATAACTGGTAACATGTTTTAGCTATTAATAAAATATTTAATATGCTGTTTCGATAAAATGTTATTGTTTATAATTGAAAAAAGAAAAAAAAGAAAAAATGTATGCAATCAACAACACAACACGGATATAGAGATATGTAAAGGCCGAATGAATGACGTTTATTTTCGGGATTAAAGGTAACCCCACTTTCAAAGCAATATAAAACAAAGAAATGAGGGCTCCACAACCCAACGCCAGGCTGACTACGCCCAATGTGAGCCTCGTGGTCGTCGGTTTCAATAGAGCCCACATTTCAACAAAAAGTACTAGCAGTATTCCTAGAACACAAAAAAGAAACAATGGCATTACTATTGTCATAGAACACCCTTAAACCAAATAGCATAATGCCCTACATGCTCTCACGCAGTCTATGAATAAAACTACTTGCTTAAAAATACACTAGCTCTAACTGGAGTAACTACAAAGGTGGGGCCAATTCGCCCCATTATACGAAGAGTTCTAAAATCCAAGGTGGAAGGGAAACTAGCTGCGTCCCAGCATTAAAACCCGTGAACACTTCTGGGAAAGCCAAAACTCCCATGTCCACTATCGCAAATCAAAAAATGGGAAAGCTTGGAGACATGGAACACCACACTTCCACCAAAGATGTACAATTGCTGCTAACCTGTAAACACACAACAGGGAGAAAGATGGGGAGGAGGGTGGGACAAATTTGCGAAGCGCATCCACTTGGTATGCTTTCACAAAACGAAGTGGCTAGTCCAAGTTTGAAATCTGTAGCGTCGCACAGCTTGTGCGCGCTGACTGGTTCAAAATATGGAGGCAGGCAAACTGGGTAACAGAGCGCGTCATCCAGTTCTGCTGGAATTAGCATATAGAATAAATTAGCAATGAACCAATCATTAATTGTATGTGGTGTTGCTTGCATAAAAACCCATATGCCACCTTGGCTGTGCCAATATCGCATATTCCCATTAATGCTATCAACAACGCAAGACAAATATAGTGATATGAAAATGCCAAATGAATGACGTTTATTGTGGGGATTAAGGGTAAGCCCACTTTCAAAGAAATATAAAACAAAGAAACGTGGGCTCCACAACCCAACGCCAGGCTGACTACGCCCAATGCGTGCCTCCTGGACTTCGGGTTCAATAGAGCCCATATTTCAACACAAAGCAGTAGCAGTATTCCTAGAACAAATAAAAGAAACAGTGGCACTATTATTGTCATAGAACAACATTAAATCAAATAGCATAATGCACTACATGCTATCACGCTGTCTATGAATACAACTACCCGCTTAAATATACACTAGCTCTAACTGGAATAACTACAAAGGTGGGGCCAATTCGCCACCGGTCACCGACATATTTGACCACCCCACCAACCCATGCGAAAACAAATTAAGAGAACACGCAGTTTATTTGGAAGGTAATTTCAAAAGTTACTGTACTAAAAATCTCAAAAGACCAAAAGACAACTAAGATCAAAACATAACTGATAACATGTTTTAGCTATTACGAAAATATTTAATATACTGATTCGATAAGATGTTATTGTTTTAATCAAAACAAGAACATACAGTATGCCTTTTTTAACTAAATACACGAGTATCGATAAAACATAATTGAAAACGTTTCATAGCTGTTACAAATATATTTTGCATAGTGTTTCGAGATCATTGTATTGTCTAATATGGAAAAAAACAGATAGAATAACTTTTTGCTGTGAGAAATTAAAATAAACTCATACATAGTTCTGAAATTCGTAGGTGATGTTACATAATTCCAACATGTGCAAATCGTCAGGTATAATATTGTAGTGTTAATCGAAAAAGGAACATATGCGTGTTGTAGCGATATTCTGTAGAAACATTTATGTACTACATATGCTTAATAATATTTTGTAGACGTGAACGAGTGTTCCAGCAACCCATGTCAAAATGGCGGCTCGTGCAATGATGGAGTTAACGGCTATACTTGCGCCTGTGTTCCTGATTACGTTGGTACCGAATGTGGAACAGGTATGTCTACTTACTTATATAAATATATATTAGATACACATGATTTTAGGATAAAAATACATGAACGTACGTGTCAAATATATTATAATATGTCAGTTGTAAATGCGCCTTAACATATTTATTACAATAAGGATAACAGGACATTCCAGCTGAGCTTATAATGATAATAATAACACGTATGTGAAAACAAATTAAGAGAACACGAAGTTGATTTGGAAGGAAATTTCAAAAGTTACTGTAGTAAAGATTTCTAAAAGACCAAAAGACAACTAAGATTAAAACATAACTGGTAACATGTTTTAGATATTACGACAATATTTAATATACCGTTTCGATAAAATGTTATTGTTTATAATCGATAAAAAACATCCAAAATGCCTTTTTTAACTAAATATACGAGTATCGATCAAACATAATTGAAAACGTTTCATAGCTGTTACAAATATATTTTGCGTAGAGTATTAAAAAAGTGTATTGTCTAAAATGGAAAAAGACAGATACAATGCCTTTTTGCTGTGTGTAATTAAAATAATCTTATACATAGTTCTTAAATTCGTAAGTGATGTTACATAATTCCAATATGTCCAAATGGTCAGGTATAATGTTGTATTGTTTAACAAACAAGTAATATATTCGTGGTGGGGTGATATTATGTAGAAATAGTTTTGTACTACAAATCCTTAATAATATTTTGTAGACGTGAACGAGTGTTCTAGCAACCCATGTCAAAATGGCGGAACGTGCAATGATGGAGTTAACGGCTACACATGCTCCTGTGTTCCTGGTTACATTGGCACCGAATGTGGAACAGGTATATCTACTTACTTATATAAATATATATTGGAAACACATGATTTTAGAGTAAAAATACAGGAACGTACGTGTCAACTATATTATAATATGTCAGTTGTAAATGCGCCTTAACATATTTATTACAATAAGGATAACAGGACATTCCAGCTGAGCTTATAATGATAATAATAACACGTATGTGAAAACAAATTAAGAGAACACGAAGATGATTTGGAAGGTAATTTCAAAAGTTACTGTAGTAAAGATTTCGAAAAGACCAAAAGACAACTAAGATTGAAACATAACTGGTAACATGTTTTAGATATTACGAAAATATTTAATATACCGTTTCGATCAAATGTTATTGTTTATATTCGATAAAAAAACATCCAAAATGCCTTTTTTAACTAAATATACGAGTATCGATCAAACATAATTGAAAACGTTTCATAGCTGTTACAAATATATTTTGCGTAGTGTATCGAAAAAAGTGTATTGTCTAAAATGGAAAAAGACAGATACAATGCCTTTTTGCTGTGTGTAATTAAAATAATCTTATACATAGTTCTGAAATTCGTAGGTGATGTTACATAATTCCAATATGTCCAAATGGTCAGGTATAATGTTGTAGTGTTTAACGAACAAGGAACATATTCGTGGTGGGGTGATATTATGTAGAAATAGTTTTGTACTACAAAGCCTTAATAATATTTTGTAGACGTGAACGAGTGTTCTAGCAACCCATGTCAAAATGGCGGAACGTGCAATGATGGAGTTAACGGCTACACATGCTCCTGTGTTCCTGGTTACGTTGGCACCGAATGTGGAACAGGTATATATACTTACTTATATAAATATATATTGGAAACACATGATTTTAGAGTAAAAATACATGAATGTACGTGCCAACTATATCATAATATGTCAGTTGTAAATGCGCCTTAACATATTTATTACAATAGGGCTATCAGGACATTCCAGCTGAGATTATAATGATAATAATAACACTATGTGAACACAAATTAAGAGAACACGCAGTTTATTTGGAAGGTACTTTCAAAAGTTACTGTAGTAAAGATCTGAAAAGACCAAAAGACCAAAAGACAACTAAGATTAAAACGTAACTGGTAACATGTTTTAGCTATTAAGAAAATATTTAATATGCTGTTTCGATAAAATGTTATTGTTTATAATTGAAAAAAGAAAAAAAAGAAAAAATGTATGCAATCAACAACACAACACGGATATAGATATATGTAAAGGCCGAATGAATGACGTTTATTGTCGGGATTAAAGGTAACCCCACTTTCAAAGCAATAAAAAACAAAGAAATGTGGGCTCCACAACTCAACGCCAGGCTGACTACGCCCAATGTGAGCCTCGTGGACGTCGGTTTCAATAGAGCCCACATTTCAACAAAAAGTACTAGCAGTATTCATAGAACAAAAAAAAGAAACAATGGCATTACTATTGTCATAGAACACCCTTAAACCAAACAGCATAATGCCCTACATGCTCTCACGCAGTCTATGAATAAAACTACTTGCTTAAAAATACACTAGCTCTAACTGGAGTAACTACAAAGGTGGGGCCAATTCGCCCCATTATAAGAAGAGTTCTAAAATCCAAGGTGGAAGGGAAACTAGCTGCATCCTAGCATTAAAACCCGTGAACACTTCTGGGAAAGCCAAAACTCCCATGTCCACTATCGCAAATCAAAAAATGGGAAAGCTTGGAGACATGGAACACCACACTTCCACCAAAGATGTACAATTGCTGCTAACCTGTCAACACACAACAGGGAGAAAGATGGGGAGGAGGGTGGGACAAATTTGCAAATCGCATCCACTTGGTATGCTTTCACAAAACGAAGTGGCTAGTCCAAGTTTGAAATCTGTAGCGTCGCACAGCTGGTGCGCGTTGACTGGTTCAAAATATGGAGGCAAGCAAACTGGGTCACAGAGCGCGTCATCCAGTTCTGCTGGAATTAGCATATAGAATACATTAGCAATGAACCAATCATTAATTGTATGTGGTGTTGCTTGCATAAAAAGCCATATGCCACCTTGGCTGTGCCAATATCGCATATTCCCATTA
The DNA here is from genome assembly GCA_033239005.1 of Lamellibrachia satsuma. Taxonomy (NCBI): domain Eukaryota; kingdom Metazoa; phylum Annelida; class Polychaeta; order Sabellida; family Siboglinidae; genus Lamellibrachia; species Lamellibrachia satsuma. The sequence continues at coordinate 13,058 of BSQZ01000041.1, forward strand.
ATGCTATCAACAACGCAAGACAAATATAGTGATATGAAAATGCCAAATGAATGACGTTTATTGTGGGGATTAAGGGTAAGCCCACTTTCAAAGAAATGTAAAACAAAGAAACGTGGGCTCCACAACCCAACGCCAGGCTGACTACGCCCAATGCGAGCCTCCTGGACTTCGGGTTCAATAGAGCCCATATTTCAACACAAAGCAGTAGCAGTATTCCTAGAACAAATAAAAGAAACAGTGGCACTATTATTGTCATAGAACAACATTAAATCAAATAGCATAATGCACTACATGCGATCACGCTGTCAATGAATACAACTACCTGCTTAAAAATACACTAGCTCTAACTGGAATAACTACAAAGGTGGGGCCAATTCGCCACCGGTCACCGACACATTTGACCACCCCACCAACCTATGCGAAAACAAATTAAGAGAACACGCAGTTTATTTGGAAGGTAATTTCAAAAGTTACTTTACTAAAAATCTCAAAAGACCAAAAGACAACTAAGATTAAAACATAACTGATAACATGTTTTAGCTATTACGAAAATATTTAATATACTGATTCGATAAGATGTTATTGTTTTAATCAAAACAAGAACATACAGTATGCCTTTTTAAACTAAATACACGAGTATCGATAAAACATAATTGAAAACGTTTCATAGCTTTTACAAATATATTTTGCATAGTGTTTCGAGATAATTGTATTGTCTAAAATGGAAAAAAACAGATAGAATAACTTTTTGCTGTGAGAAATTAAAATAAACTCATACATAGTTCTGAAATTCGTAGGTGATGTTACATAATTCCAACATGTGCAAATGGTCAGGTATAATATTGTAGTGTTAATCGAAAAAGGAACATATGCGTGTTGTAGCGATATTCTGTAGAAACATTTATGTACTACATAGGCTTAATAATATTTTATAGACGTGAACGAGTGTTCCAGCAACCCATGTCAAAATGACGGCTCATGCAATGATGGAGTTAACGGCTACACTTGCGCCTGTGTTCCTGGTTACGTTGGTTCCGAATGTGGAACAGGTATGTCTACTTACTTATATAAATATATATTGGATACACATGATTTTAGGATAAAAATACATGAACTTACGTGTCAAATATATTATAATATGTCAGTTGTAAATGCGCCTTAACAAATTTTATTACAATAAGGATAACAGGACATTCCAGCTGAGCTTATAATGATAATAATAACACGTATGTGAAAACAAATTAAGAGAACACGAAGTTGATTTGGAAGGTAATTTCAAAAGTTACTGTAGTAAAGATTTCTAAAAGACCAAAAGACAACTAAGATTAAAACATAACTGGTAACATGTTTTAGATATTACGAAAATGTTTAATATACCATTTCGATAAAATGTTATTGTTAATAATCGATAAAAAAAACATCAAAAATGCCTTTTTTAACTAAATATACGAGTATCGATCAAACATAAGTGAAAACGTTTCATAGCTGTTAGAAATATATTTTGCGTAGTGTATCGAGAAAAGTGTATTGTCTGAAATGGAAAAAGACAGATACAATGCCTTTTTGCTGTGTGTAATTAAAATAATCTTATACATAGTTCTGAAATTCGTAGGTGATGTTACATAATTCCAATATGTCCAAATGGTCAGGTATAATGTTGTATTGTTTAACGAACAAGGAACATATTCGTGGTGGGGTGATATTATGTAGAAATAGTTTTGTACTACAAATCCTTAATAATATTTTGTAGACGTGAACGAGTGTTCTAGCAACCCATGTCAAAATGGCGGAACGTGCAATGATGGAGTTAACGGCTACACATGCTCCTGTGTTCCTGGTTACGTTGGCACCGAATGTGGAACATGTATATCTACTTACTTATATAAATATATATTGGAAACACATGATTTTAGAGTAAAAATACCTGAACGTACGTGCCAACTATATTATAATATGTCAGTTGTAAATGCGCCTTAACATATTTATTACAATAGGGCTATCAGGACATTCCAGCTGAGATTATAATGATAATAATAACATTATGTGAACAACAAATTAAGAGAACACGCAGTTTATTTGGAAGATACTTTCAAAAGTTACTGTAGTAAAGATCTGAAAAGACCAAAAGACAACTAAGATTAAAACGTAACTGGTAACATGTTTTAGCTATTAAGAAAATATTTAATATGCTGTTTCGATAAAATGTTATTGTTTATAATTGAAAAAAGAAAAAAAAGAAAAAATGTATGCAATCAAAAACACAACACGGATATAGATATATGTAAAGGCCGAATGAATGACGTTTATTGTCGGGATAAAAGGTAACCCCACTTTCAATGCAATAAAAAACAAAGAAATGTGGGCTCCACAACCCAACGCCAGGCTGACTACGTTCAATGTGAGCCTCGTGGTCGTCGGTTTCAATAGAGCCCACATTTCAACAAAAAGTACTAGCAGTATTCCTAGAACACAAAAAAGAAACAATGGCATTACTATTGTCATAGAACACCCTTATACCAAATAGCATAATGCCCTACATGCTCTCACGCAGTCTATGAATAAAACTACTTGCTTAAAAATACACTAGCTCTAACTGGAGTAACTACAAAGGTGGGGCCAATTCGCCCCATTATACGAAGAGTTCTAAAATCCAAGGTGGAAGGGAAACGAGCTGCTTACCAGCATTAAAACCCGTGATCACTTCTGGGAAAGCCAAAAATCCCATGTCCACTATCGCAAATCAAAAAATGGGAAAGCTTGGAGACATGGAACACCACACTTCCACCAAAGATGTACAATTGCTGCTAACCTGTAAACACACAACAGGGAGAAAGATGGGGAGGAGGGTGGGACAAATTTGCAAATCGCATCCACTTGGTATGCTTTCACAAAACGAAGTGGCTAGTCCAAGTTTGAAATATGTAGCGTCGCACAGCTGGTGCGCGCTGACTGGTTCAAAATATGGAGGCAAGCAAACTGGGTCACAGAGCGCGTCATCCAGTTCTGCTGGAATTAGCATATAGAATAAATTAGCAATGAACCAATCATTAATTGTATGTGGTGTTGCTTGCATAAAAACCCATATGCCACCTTGGCTGTGCCAATATCGCATATTCCCATTAATGACAATGACAATGACAATGACTTTTATTTCCCTACGACCCCTTGCGGAGTATGAGAGAAGTTTCTCTCTACAGTACATTTTAGTAGAACATCTGGTTACAATACATAGGACATATATTGTATAAAACATATTTACAGTATATAAATCATCTAGTTACAGTGCATAATACATCTAGTGTCATTATTGGATAAAGTATGTTCTATATAATCAGTACATGCAATTTAGGTAATGTAAAATAAAATAAACTATGTATATATTGCACAGTTTGAACTAAAGTAAGTAATAATATGAACAGTAAATTAACTATGAGCTACAATTTTACTTCTACGCAATTCACTGTTTTAATAAGGCATTTTGTTAATTAGACAAACTTTGTCATGATTATTTTAATAAATCTGGACAGATCTGTCAGCTGTTTCACATTGTGTACATTGAACAGCTGGTTAATTTTCAGAGTATTAGGTCTGATTCTGAAGTATTTTTTTATGTATTTCGATCTTTCTTCCATTAAAGATGGACATACAAGTACATAATGATATTCGTCACCTTGGTCCCCAGTGTTGCATATGTGAGATAGCCTCTGGCCATTTCCAGGGAGATAACGACCAACAGAAATAGGTAATTTGTGATTTCCACAGCGAAATTTACATAAATTAAATCTGTCAGTTGGGCTCAAATATGTTAAATACTTCTCGAAACCTACTTCATTTTTGAATATTCTGTAATTTGAACATAGCCTATTTGCATGAATTTCACTGTGCCATGTTTGTATGTTAATATCTTTCATCTTGAGTTCCAAGTTATGCTTCAACCATTTTATATTTACTATACTATGGTCATGCCACATGTTAGTTAGTCCACATCCATCAATGATACTCTTAATTTTTATAATCCATTTTTATTTAAAATCACCTGTGTCATGGAGACTTTTCATAAGCCTGAACATAACATTAGATAGCTTGCTTTGTTTGCCGTCAATTATATGTATCCAAAAGTTTATCATTCTCTTTTCTATAAATGCTGTCACATTTTGTCTGCCAACTTCTCCATATACCATACAATTTGCTGTGCTCCTATTCAGTTTTAATAGACTTTTCAAGAATTTTCTATGGAATCTCTCAATCTGGTCTAGATTTTGAAAACCCCATATTTCACAACCGTATAGTAAAATTGGCATTATAAGCTGGTCAAACAGCTCACACTGTATGTCTATAGGTAAATCTAGCTTCCTCGCTTTAGTTGTGAGGTTGAACATTGCACGCCCAGCTTGATTAACTTGTTTCGTTATGGCTTTGTTAAACAGTCCATTATAGTTTAGATTGGTTCCCAAATATATGTAACTATCAGTTACCTCTAGTTTATTTTGCCCAAACAAGAAGTCTGGGTGTGATCTGACCTTTCCACGCGAGAACATAATTACCTTCGTTTTACTGGTATTAACAGTTAGGTGCCATGTTTAGCAATAATCACATGCAGCATTTAAGGCAGACTGCAAATCTTCAGGTGTTTCTGCCATAACAATAGTATCATCAGCATAGAGTAAAACATACATTTTCAAGAAAACGTCTACATCATCATCACAAAGGTTGTTATGAATTTCACCAGTCAGCATGTCAAGTCCCTTGTAATTACGGCTAACTTAATGTTCAAAATCATTAATGTAAATAGCAAACAACAAAGGAGACAAGTTTTCTCCTTGCCGCAAACCAACTTCACATGAAAAGAAATCTGACAGGGCCTGGCCCTGTTTTACACATGACTTAGCATTTTCATACATGTTGTATATAACCTTCAACACATTGCCATTAATACCACAAGCAATTAGCTTGGACCACAGTGAGGATCTGTCTACTAGATCAAATGCTTTTTTTATAATCGATGAAGGCACAATAAAGCCTTTTGCGGCGAGTCAAATAAAATTCAACCAATGAGTGTAAAGCAAATATATGATCAAGGGTAGAATACCCCTCTCTGAACCCTGCCTGTTCTTCACCTATGATACTTGCTTCATCTAGATATGTCGTCAGTCTCGTATTAATGGAGGCTGTAAACAACTTGCCTATGCAGCTTAATAATGTAATGCCACGATAGTTGTCTGGGTCATCTATTGACCCCTTCTTTTTGTAAATGGGCTTAATGATCCCAATGCACCAGTCAGTTGGCACAATGCCAGATAATAGAACTAGATTAAACATTTTAACGATAAGTACAGTTAGTTCTGTGGGGCTGTTTTTCAAGTACTCATTTATAACATTATCAATACCACATGCCTTTTTGTTTTTAAGTTTTTTAATTAAAGCTACTACTTCATCTTGTGTGAATGGTCTATTTATGTGTTCATTGATTGACTGCATAATCTTTCCTGTATCAAAAGGTATCTCACTATCCACTGTGGCTGTTTCACTTTCAGGTTTTTCACCAAGTTTTTCAAAGTGGCTCCTAAATGTATCCAGTGAAATATGTCCACATTTTTCTTTGCTGTTACTTGCTTTATTAAGTATGTCCCAGTATTCTGCAGGCTTACTATGTTTTAGATTTCGCAAGTTTTGGTGCAATTGTTTATAGTAACATTTTGATGTTTTTTGGATAAAGCGTTTATAGCCACTGGCCATTTCTCTTAGCTCTACTTTTGCTTCATCACTTTTAATTTTCTTTAGTCTACCTTTGGCTCTCAAATATTCTGTTCTCTTTGTTCGGCATTCTTCATTAAACCAGGGTTTGTTATTTACATGGTTAGTCTTTGTTGTTTTATTAAGATGTGTTACATATGTTGGTTCTTTGCAAATACCAGTATTCTTTGCAGTAGTTAAATATATGTCACATATATCTTTCACCAGACCATCCATTTCCCTCTGTGATAGGGAATTTAGTTCAACACTTTCTAGTTTGGCTTCTAAATTAGCAATGTCCTGTTCATTGAAATTAGTTTTGTATTCTCCAGCTTTTTCTGGCTTCCATCTTGTGTTGACTGGCTTATAATATTCGTTGGTGTTAACCATGACATTTACTACATTATCAGCAACTGGGCAATTCTGGGGTTTTCCATCAAATTTTAGTGTCACCCATATGGGAGTATGCACATCAGACAAGCATTTATCAAAGGTATCAATTTGAAAATTTATTAGTTTTGAAAGAAGGGAAGTGGATGCTATAGCATAGTCAACTACACTTTTACCCGAAGCATTTTGACAGGTGAAGTCACCCACACCCTGATCATTACCAAACCTTCCATTGATTATTTTCATATCCAGACCTTTACACAATTCAATGAGTTTATAGCCATTGTCGTTTACTACTTTGTCTAGGTTGTGTCTTTCTGTTGTGACCCCTAGGCATTCCAGTTTGTGTTTTGATTCAAAAATATCATTTTTAGCTAATTCAATGCCACATGTATTTGCTACAACATCATCAATAGAAATGAAGTCTTCTATAATTCCTGCCCTAGAGTTGAAGCCACCTATCAAAAGTATTGGTACATCATACATACAATTCATGGCAACAACATCATTGGCAACATTATCATAAATTTCATCGTGACAGTGGATAGAGCCTTCATGCGGTAGGTACATTGCACCTAGAATAAACTCATGACCAAAAGCTTCTTTGTCTACTTTGAGCCACAGTACACTTTCAGAGCATGTTTCCTGGACTGTGTGTATATATTTACTGTACTTCTTCTTTACTAGTACACATATTCCGTGGATCCCTCCATATTATGTTTCTTACATTTTCTTTCCATTGCAATTGGTGTGAAATTTTTTTTAAATGGTCAGCTTCAATGGCATCAGTTTTAGTTTCACTAAGACAAACAAAGTCAAACTCCTGTATATATTGGTCCAATATTCCCAGTTGTGTTTTGCTGCGTAAGCCTCACACATTTAATCCCATGATTTTAACTTCAGTGTCACCTTGAATTGTTACTGAGGGGTCGTGTATGTCCTACAGGTCCATGAAGAAGCCCAGCTCCTTCACTTTGGCATCGGACCACCCCACTGAGAGGAGGTCTTCTGGTGACTCAATTGTCTTCTTAAGTTCCCGTCCATTCTCGGTCCGGGTGCAGAAGACTCTACCATCAATAGTCCAGACATTCTTGATGTGTTCGTCTGCCTTGAGCTCTCGCACAAGCTTGGCTCTCAATGGAGTGAGATCGTCCTCTATGAAGACCCACCTTCTTCCTTCCTTCTCTCTTAGCTTGCGTTTGTTCCGCATCACTTGCGATTTCATGTCTCTGCGTACAAATTTCGCAATTATAGGCTTTGGTCGGTTGACAGCCTTTGTCCTTGGTCCACGTCCAGCCGGCAACCTGTGACTCACACTGATGTCCTCAGGCTTCACAGTGACACCCATGTCTGCTGCCAAGTCGATGACAAGTCGGTTTGTGTCCTCCCCCTCGGACTCAGGTATTCCGTAGATGCGGACACTCTCCCTCCTGCTGTACTGCTCCAGGCGATCCAAGTCGAACCTCTGGAGCTGAACTTGTTGTTTCACTTTCCCCAGTGAATTCCTCACCTCTGTCGTCTGGCTGTCTGCTGTTGCCTTCACCTCGGCGACAATCTGCTTCGTCGACGCACTGACAGCTGCCGTCATCACGCTGGCTATCATCGGTTGGATAGCCGCCACAACTTGGCAGATGATCTCGCCGATCGTCGACGCATCCATCTTGCCGTTGCTGCCCGTCGACCGAGTCTGCACAGGCTTCACTGACGAAACTCCCTTTTTCACCGTCGACGTCGTTTCTGCGATAGCCGTCTGTACTGCTTCGGCGACCGCTTTCTCAAACACGTTGTCAGCGTTTACTTCATCACTCACTGTGTTGTCGACATTCTGTGGCAGAGCGCTGAATCTGTTTACAAATGCCTGTGTCATGTTCGTATCGAGTGGGGGATGACCGTAATATCGCCCACCCTGGCCTCGTGTAAATAACTCGGCGTATTTATCACTCTATTTTGTCGTTCGCGGTTCGTTGATTCCTACTATTTCTTCGTAATCACTTTACTGTTACAATGCACAGTTACCTTACTTTGTGTGACTCTTCGAAGATACTTGTAACTTTAGATTTTCAATAAATGATTACAACTTTTGCGAAAATACGTGTTAGCTGTTGGTTGTTCGGTCCTCTGTCTCCTCTTAATGCTATCAACAACGCAAGACAATTATAGTGATATGAAAATGCCAAATGAATGACGTTTATTGTGGGGATTAAGGGTAAGCCCACTTTCAAAGAAATGTAAAACAAAGAAACGTGGGCTCCACAACCCAACGCCAGGCTGACTACGCCCAATGCGAGCCTCCTGGACGTCGGGTTCAATAGAGCCCATATTTCAACACAAAGCAGTAGCACTATTCATAGAACAAATAAAAGAAACAGTGGCACTATTATTGTCATAAAACAACATTAAATCAAATAGCATAATGCCCTACATGCTATCACGCTGTCTATGAATACAACTACCTGCTTAAAAATACACTAGCTCTAACTGGAATAACTACAAAGGTGGGGCCAATTCGCCACCGGTCACCGACACATTTGACCACCCCACCAACCCAAGCGAAAACAAATTAAGAGAACACGCAGTTTATTTGGAAGGTAATTACAAAAGTTACTGTACTAAAAATCTCAAAAGATCAAAATACAATTAAGATTAAAACATAACTGATAACATGTTTTAGCTATTACGAAAATATTTAATATACTGATTCGATAAAATGTTATTGTTTTAATCAAAACAAGAACATACAGTATGCCTTTTTTTAACTAAATACACGAGTATCGATAAAACATAATTGAAAACGTTTCATAGCTGTTACAAATATATTTTGCGTAGTGTATCGAAAAAAGTTTATTGTGTAAAATAGAAAAAGACAGATACAATGCCTTTTTGCTGTGTGTAATTAAAATAATCTTATACATAGTTCTGAAATTCGTAGGTGATGTTACATAATTCCAACATGTGCAAATGGTCAGGTATAATATTGTAGTATTAATCGAAAAAGGAACATATGCGTGTTGTAGCGATATTCTGTAGAAACATTTATGTACTACATAGGCTTAATGATATTTTGTAGACGTGAACGAGTGTTCCAGCAACCCATGTCAAAATGGCGGCTCGTGCAATGATGGAGTTAACGGCTACACTTGCGTCTGTGTTCCTGGTTACGTTGGTACCGAATGTGGAACAGGTATGTCTACTTACTTATATAAATATACATTGGACACACATGATTTTAGAATTAAAATACATGAACGTACGTGTCAAATATATTATAATATGTCAGTTGTAAATGTGCCTTAACATATTTATTACAATAAGGGTAACAGGACTTTCCAGCTGAGCTTGTAATGAAAATAATAACACGTATGTGAAAACAAATTAAGAGAACACGAAGTTGATTTGGAAGGTAATTTCAAAAGTTACTGTAGTAAAGATTTCTAAAAGACCAAAAGACAACTAAGATTAAAACATAACTGGTAACATGTTTTAGATATTAAGAAAATATTTAATATACCGTTTCGATAAAATGTTATTGTTTATAATCGATAAAAAACATCCAAAATGCCTTTTCGATCAAACATAATTGAAAACGTTTCATAGCTGTTACAAATATATTTTGCGTAGTTTATCGAAAAAAGTGTATTGTCTAAAATGGAAAAAGACAGATACAATGCCTTTTTACTGTGTGTAATTAAAATAATCTTATACATAGTCCTGAAATTCGTAGGTGATGTTACATAATTCCAATATGTCCAAATGGTCAGGTATAATGTTGTAGTGTTTAACTAACAAGGAACATATTCGTGGTGGGGTGATATTATGTAGAAACAGTTTTGTACTACAAAGCCTTAATAATATTTTGTAGACGTGAACGAGTGTTCTAGCAACCCATGTCAAAATGGCGGAACGTGCAATGATGGAGTTAACGGCTACACATGCTCCTGTGTTCCTGGTTACGTTGGCACCGAATGTGGAACAGGTATATCAACTTACTTATATAAATATATATTGGAAACACATGATTTTAGAGTAAAAATACATGAACGTACGTGTCAACTATATTATAATATGTCAGTTGTAAATGCGCCTTAACATAGTTATTACAATAGGGCTATCAGGACATTCCAGCTGAGATTATAATGATAATAATAACACTATGTGAACACAAATTAAGAGAACACGCAGTATATTTGGAAGATACTTTCAAAAGTTACTGTAGTAAAGATCTGAAAAGACCAAAAGACAACTAAGATTAAAACATAACTGGTAACATGTTTTAGCTATTAAGAAAATATTGAATATGCTGTTTCGATAAGATGTTATTGTTTATAATTGAAAAAAGAAAAAAAATATGCAATCAACAACACAACACGGATATAGAGATATGTAAAGGCCGAATGAATGACGTTTATTGTCGGGATTAAAGGTAACCCCACTTTCAAAGCAATATAAAACAAAGAAATGTGGGCTCCACAACACAACGCCAGGCTGACTACGCCCAATGTGAGCCTCGTGGTCGTCGGTTTCAATAGAGCCCACATTTCAACAAAAAGTACTAGCAGTATTCCTAGAACACAAAAAAGAAACAATGGCATTACTATTGTCATAGAACACCGTTAAACCAAATAGCATAATGCCCTACATGCTCTCACGCAGTCTATGAATAAAACTACTTGCTTAAAAATACACTAGCTCTAACTGGAGTAACTACAAAGGTGGGACCAATTCGCCCCATTATACGAAGAGTTCTAAAATCCAAGGTGGAAGGGAAACGAGCTGCGTCCCTGCATTAAAACCCGTGAACACTTCTGGGAAAGCCAAAACTCCCATGTCCACTATCGCAAATCAAAAAATGGGAAAGCTTGGAGACATGGAACACCACACTTCCACCAAAGATGTACAATTGCTGCTAACCTGTAAACACACAACAGGAAGAAATATGGGGAGGAGGGTGGGACAAATTTGCAAAGCGCATCCACTTGGTATGCTTTCACAAAACGAAGTGGCTAGTCCAAGTTTGAAATCTGTAGCGTCGCACAGCTGGTGCGCGCTGACTGGTTCAAAATATGGAGGCAGGCAAACTGGGTCACAGAGCGCGTCATCCAGTTGTGCTGGAATTAGCATACAGAATAAATTAGCAATGAACCAATCATTAAGTGTATGTGGTGTTGCTTGCATAAAAACCCATATGCCACCTTGGCTGTGCCAATATCGCATATTCCCATTAATGCTATCAACAACGCAAGACAAATATAGTGATATGAAAATGCCAAATGAATGACGTTTATTGTGGGGATTAAGGGTAAGCCCACTTTCAAAGAAATGTAAAACAAAGAAACGTGGGCTCCACAACCCAACGCCAGGCTGACTACGCCCAATGGGAGCCTCCTGGACGTCGGGTTCAATAGAGCCCATATTTCAACACAAAGCAGTAGCAGTATTCCTAGAACAAATAAAAGAAACAGTGGCACTATTATTGTCATAGAACAACATTAAATCCAACAGCATAATGCCCTACATGCTATCACGCTGTCTATGAATACAACTACCTGCTTAAAAATACACTAGCTCTAACTGGAATAACTACAAAGGTGGGGCCAATTCGCCACCGGCCACCGACACATTTGACCACCCCACCAACCCAAGCGAAAACAAATTAAGAGAACACGCAGTTTATTTGGAAGGTAATTTCAAAAGTTACTGTACTAAAAATCTCAAAAGACAACTAAGATTAAAACATAACTGATAACATGTTTTAGCTATTACGAAAATATTTAATATACTGATTCGATAAAATGTTATTGTTTTAATCAAAACAAGAACATACTGTATGCCTTTTTTAACTAAATACACGAGTATCGATAAAACATAATTGAAAACGTTTCATAGCTCTTACAAATATATTTTGCATAGTGTTTCGAGAAAATTGTATTGTCTAAAATGGAAAAAAACAGATAGAATAACTTTTTGCTGTGAAAAATTAAAATAAACTCATACATAGTTCTGAAATTCGTAGGTGATGTTACATAATTCCAATATGTCCAAATGGTCAGGTATAATGTTGTAGTGTTTAACGAACAAGGAACATATTCGTGGTGGGGTGATATTATGTACAAACAGTTTTGTACTACAAAGCCTTAATAATATTTTGTAGACGTGAACGAGTGTTCTAGCAACCCATGTCAAAATGGCGGAACGTGCAATGATGGAGTTAACGGCTACACATGCTCCTGTGTTCCTGGTTACGTTGGCACCGAATGTGGAACAGGTATATCTACTTACTTATATAAATATATATTGGAAACACATGATTTTAGAGTAAAAATACATGAACGTACGTGTCAACTATATTATAATATATCAGTTGTAAATGCGCCTTAACATATTTATTACAATAGGGCTATCAGGACATTCCAGCTGAGATTATAATGATTAAGAGAACACGCAGTTTATTTGGAAGATACTTTCAAAAGTTACTGTAGTAAAGATCTGAAAAGACCAAAAGACAACTAAGATTAAAACATAACTGGTAACATGTTTTAGCTATTAAGAAAATATTTAATATGCTGTTTCGATAAAATGTTATTGTTTATAATTCAAAAAAGGAAAAAAAAGAAAAAATGTATGCAATCAACAACACAACACGGATATAGAGATATGTAAAGGCCAAATGAGTGACGTTTATTGTCGGGATTAAAGGTAACCCCACTTTCAAATCAATATAAAACAAAGAAATGTGGGCTCCACAACCCAACGGCAGCCTGACTACGCCCAATGCGAGCCTCGTGGTCGTCGGGTTAAATAGAGCCCACATATCAACAAAAAACAGTAGCTGTATTCCTAGAACACATAAAAGAGACAATGGCATTACTATTGTCATAGAACACCCTTAAACCAAATAGCATAATGCCCTACATGCTATCACCCAGTCTATGAATACAACTACTTGCTTAAAAATACATTAGCTCTAACTGGAATAACAACAAAGGTGGGGCCAATTCGCCCCGTTATACGAAGAGTTCTAAAATCCAAGGTGGAAGGGAAACGAGCTGCTTCCCAGCATTAAAACCTGTGAACACTTCTGGGAAAGCCAAATATCCCATGTCCACTATCGCAAATAAAAAAATGGGAAAGCTTGGAGACATGGAACACCCCACTTACACCAAAGATGTACAATTGCTGCTAACCTGTAAACACACAACAGGGAAAAATTTGGGGAGGAGGGTGGGACAAATTTGCAAAGCGCATCCACTTGGTGTGCTTTCACAAAACAAAGTGGCTAGTCCAAGTTTGAAATCTGTAGCGTCGCACAGCTGGTGCGCGCTGATTGGTTCAAAATATGGAGGTAGGCAAATTGGGTCACAGAGCGCGTCACCCAGTTCTGCTGGAATTAGCATATAGAATAAATTAGCAATGAACCAATCATTATTTGTATGTGGTGTTGCATGCATGAAAACCGATATGCCACCTTGGCTGTGCCAATATCGCATATTCCCATTGGTGTTATCAACAACGCAAGACAGATATAGAAATATGAAAAGGCCAAATGAATGACGTTTATTGTAGGGATTAAGGGTAAGCCCACTTTCAAAAAATGTAAAACAAAGAAACGTGGGCTCCACAACCCAACGCCAGGCTGATTACGCCCAGTGTGAGCCTCCTGGACGTCGGATTCAATAGAGCCCACATTTCAACACAAATCAGTAGCAGTATTCCTAGATCAAATAAAAGAAACAATGGCATTACTATTGTCATAGATCACCCTTAAACCAAACAGCATAATGCTCTACATGCTATCACGCAGTCTATGAATACAACTACCTGCGTAAAAATACACTAGCTCTAACTGGAATAACTACAAAGGTGGGGCCAATTCGCCACCGGTCACCGTCACATTTGACCACCCCACCAACCCATGCGAAAACAAATTAAGAGAACACGCAATTTATTTGGAAGGTAATTTCAAAAGTTACTGTACTAAAGATCTCAAAAGACCAAAAGACAACTAAGATTAAAACATAACTGATAACATGTTTTAGCTATTACGAAAATATTTAACATACTGTTTCGATAAAATGTTATTGTTTATAATCAAAAAAAGAACATACAGTATGCCTTTTTTAACTAAATACACGAGTATCGATCAAACATAACTGAAGACGTTTCATAGCTGTTACAAATATCTTTTGCATAGTGTTTCGAGAAAGTTTTATTGTCTAAAATGGAAAAAAGAACAGATGTAATGCCTTTTTACTGTGTGAAATTAAAATAAACTCATACGTAGTTCTGAAATTCGTAGGTGATGTTACATAATTCCAATATGTGGAAATGGTCAGGTATAATAGTGTAGTGTTAATCGAACAAGGAATATATTCGTGGTGTATCGATATTCAGGACAATCCAACTGAGATTATAAAGATAATAATAACATTTATGTGAAAACAAATTAAGAAAACATACAGTTTATTTAAAAGGTAATTTCAAAAGTTAGTGTAGTAAATATATCAAAAGACCAAACACAACTAAGATTAAAACATATCAGATAACATGTTTTAGCTATTACGAAAATATTTAATTGACTTTTTCTATAAAATATTCTTGTTTATAATCGAAAAAAGAACATATATATATACAGTATACCCTTTTTTAATTAAATACATGAGTATCGATCAAACATTATTGAAATGATTCATAGCTGTTACAAATATATTTTGCATAGTGTTTCGAGAACATTTTATTGTCTAAAATAAAAAAAAACAGATATAATAACTTTTTGCTGTGTGAAATTAAAATAAACTCATACATAGTTCTGAAATTCGTATGTGATGTTACATTATTCCAATATGTGGAAATGGTCAGGTATAATAGTGTAGTGTTAATCGAACAAGGAACATATTCGTGGTGTGGCCATATTCAGGACAATCAAACTGAGATTATAACGATAATAATAACACTTATGTAAAAACAAATTAAGAGACACACGGTTTATTTAAAAGGTAATTTCAAAAGTTGCTGTAGTGAAGATCTTAAAAGACCAAAAGACAACTAAGATTAAAACATAACAGATAACATGTTTTAGCTGTTACGAAAATATTTAATAGAATGTTTCGATAAAATGTTATTGTTTATAATCGAAAAAAGAACATACAGTATGCCTTTTTTAATTAAATACATGAGTATCGATCAAACATAATTGAAAACGTTTCATAGCTGTACAAATATATTTTGCATAGTGTTTCGAGAAATAAAATTTCTAAAATGGATAAAACCCAGATAGAATAACTTTTTGCTGTGTGAAATTAAAATAAACTCATACATATTTCTGAAATTCGTAGGTGATGTTACATAATTCCAACATGTGCAAATGGTCAGATATAATATTGTAGTGTTAATCGAAATAGGAACATATGCGTGGTGTGGCGATATTCTGTAGAAACAGTTTTGTACTACATAGGCTTAATAATATTTTGTAGACGTGAACGAGTGTTCAAGCAACCCATGTCAAAATGGCGGCGCGTGCAATGATGGAGTTAACGGCTACACTTGCGCCTGTATTCCTGGTTACGTTGGTACCGAATGTGGAACAGGTATGTCTACTTACTTATATAAATATATATTGGATACACATGATTTTAGAGTAAAAATACATGAACGTACGTGTCAAATATATTATAATATGTCAGTTGTAAATGCGCCTTAACATATGTATTACAGCAAGGATAACAGGACATTCCAGCTGAGATTATAATGATAATAATAACACGTATGTGAAAACAAATTAAGAGAACACGCAGTTTATTTGGAAGGTAATTTCAAAAGTTACTGTACTAAAGATCTCAAAAGACCAAAAGACAACTAACATTAAAACATAACTGATAACATGTTTTAGCTATTACGAAAATATTTAATATACTGTTTCCATAAAATGTGATTGTTTATAATCAAAAAAAGAACATATAGTATGCCTTTTTTAACTAAATACACGAGTATCTATAAAACATAATTGAAAACGTTTAATAGCTGTTACAAATATATTTTGCATAGTGAGAAAATGTTATTGTTTAAAATGGAAAAAAGAACAGATTATAATGCCTTTTTGCAGTGTGAAATTAAAATGAACTCATACGTAGTTCTGAAATTTGTAGGTGATGTTACATAATTCCAATATGTCCAAATGGTCAGGTATAATGTTGTAGTGTTTAACGAACAAGGAACATATTCGTGGTGGGGTGATATTATGTAGAAACAGTTTTGTACTACAAAGCCTTAATAATATTTTGTAGACGTGAACGAGTGTTCTAGCAACCCATGTCAAAATGGCGGAACGTGCAATGATGGAGTTAACGGCTACACATGCTACTGTGTTCCTGGTTACGTTGGCACCGAATGTGGAACAGGTATATCTACTTACTTATATAAATATATATTGGAAACACATGATTTTAGAGTAAAAATACATGAACGTACGTGTCAACTATATTATAATATGTCAGTTGTAAATGCGCCTTAACATATTTATTACAATAGGGCTATCAGGACATTCCAGCTGAGATTATAATGATAATAATAACAATATGTGAACACAAATTAAGAGAACACGCAGTTTATTTGGAAGATACTTTCAAAAGTTACTGTAGTAAATATCTGAAAGGACCAAAAGACAACTAAGATTAAAACATAACTGGTAACATGTTTTAGCTATTAAGAAAATATTTAATATGCTGTTTCGATAAAATGTTATTGTTTATAATTGAAAAAACAAAAAAAAATGTATGCAATCAACAACACAACATGGATATAGAGATATGTAAAGGCCGAATGAATGACGTTTATTGTCGGGATTAAAGGTAACCCCACTTTCAAAGCAATATAAAACAAAGAAATGTGGACTCCACAACCCAACGCCAGGCTGCCTACGCCCAATGTGAGCCTCGTTGTCGTCGGTTTCAATACAGCCCACATTTCAACAAAAAGTACTAGCAGTATTCCTAGAACACAAAAAAGAAACAACGCCATTACTATTGTCATAGAACACCGTTAAACCAAATAGCATAATGCCCTACATGCTCTCACGCAGTCTATGAATAAAACTACTTGCTTAAAAATACACTAGCTCTAACTGCAGTAACTACAAAGGTGGGGCCAATTCGCCCCATTATACGAAGTGTTCTAAAATCCAAGGTGGAAGGGAAACGAGCTGCGTCCCAGCATTAAAACCCGTGAACACTTCTGGGAAAGCCAAAACTCCCATGTCCACTATCGCAAATCAAAAAATAGGAAAGCTTGGAGACATGGAACACCACACTTCCACCAAAGATGTACAATTGCTGCTAACCTGTAAACACACAACAGGGAGAAAGATGGGGAGGAGGGTGGGACAAATTTGCAAAGCGCATCCACTTGGTATGCTTTCACAAAATGAAGTGGCTAGTCCAAGTTTGAAATCTGTAGCGTCGCACAGCTGGTGCGCGCTGACTGGTTCAAAATATGGAGGCAGGAAAACTGGGTCACAGAGCGCGTCATCCAATTCTGCTGGAATTAGCATATAGAATAAATTAGCAATGAACCAATCATTAATTGTATGTGGTGTTGCTTGCATAAAAACCCATATGCCACCTTGGCTGTGCCAATATCGCATATTCCCATTAATGCTATCAACAACGCAAGACAAATATAGTGATATGAAAATGCCAAATGAATGACGTTTATTGGGGGGATTAAGGGTAAGCCCACTTTCAAAGAAATGTAAAACAAAGAAACGTGGGCTCCACAACCCAACGCCAGGCTGACTACTCCCAATGCGAGCCTCCTGGACTTCGGGTTCAATAGAGCCCATATTTCAACACAAAGCAGTAGCAGTATTCCTAGAACAAATAAAAGAAACAGTGGCACTATTATTGTCATAGAACAACATTAAATCAAATAGCATAATGCCCTACATGCTATCACGCTGTCTATGAATACAACTATCTGCATAATTTAAAACGTTTCTTAGCTGTTACAAATATATTTTGCAATGTTTCGAGAAAATTATATCGTCTAAAATGGAAAAAAACAGATAGAATGCCTTTTTGCTGTGTGAAATTAAAATAAATTCATACATAATTCTTAAATTCATAGGTGATGTTACATAATTCCGATATGTGCAAATGGTCAGGCATAATATTGTAGTGTTTAGCGAATAAGGAACATATTCGTGGTGGGGCGATATAATGTAGAAACAGTTTTGTACTAGAAAGGCTTAATAATATTTTGTAGACGTGAACGAGTGTTCCAGCAACCCATGTGAAAATAGCGGCACGTGCAATGATGGAGTGAACGGCTATACTTGCGACTGTGTTCCTGGTTACGTTGGTACAGATTGCGGAACAGGTATATCTACTGAATTATATACATATATGTCGGTGAAACATGATTTTCAAGTAAACATACTTGAACTGATGCGTCAACTATTTTGTAATATGCCAGTAATATATGCGTCTTAAAATGTTTATTCACATCAGGATATACGGACATTCCCGTTAGATAATAATGAAAATAACAAACGATGTATGTAGAAATTTGGTGAGAATATTCAGTTTACTTCGTAGATAATGGGCACATTTTCTGAACTAAAGATTCATGTAGAAGACAATTATTAAACAAATATTATTGAACAAAAATGTGACAGCAAATACAACTGTAATTTTTCGAGTAAACATTATTGTCTGAACACAAAAAAAGAACACGTATAAGGAATTTTGTTGTATGTAATTGAAATGAACATATGTTTATTTCTAGAGAGCGTAGGTATTTTTACTGATTCCAACAAGTCCAAATGTGCAGGTATATTATTGTTGCGTTATTCGAACAAGGAAGACATTCGATGTAGGGCGTGATGTTATTAAGAAACTATATTGTTCTGTAAATGCTTAATATTTTGTAGACGATAACGAGTGTTCCAGCAACCCGTGTCAGAACAGCGGCACTTGCAATGATGGAGTGAACAGTTACATTTGCGTCTGTGATACAGGTTACTTTGGAGACAATTGCGAAACAGGTATGTCTACGTATATAAATTGTTGCGCTACAAGTCTCTAGTGCATATACGTAAAATAATGCTTCAAACACATTACATCATTTTCAAGTTTCGATATGGTCGGAAAATTATATATATATATATATATATATATATATATATATATATATATATATATATATATTTGGCCGATGAAAAATCAGGTAAGATCAAATATTGTTACATAATTTAGTTTTGAGTCTCTTTTATGCAATAACCAACACAAGTCCGATGTAGCAGATATTGAAAAGGGCCAGATAAATGACGTTTTATTGCAAAGTGGACTGCTTATCACGCAGCCACTTTGGGAAGCACATTAACAGGAATGTGAGCTCCTCAAAGCAAACCAGACAGGAACTGAACACATGTACAGCCCCGTCCGGCAAGTTTCTCAGAGCCCACATTCCTACAGGCATGACGATAACATATATTCATCAAGAAGTCGTTATGAACATGTAATGCAAAGAATACAGACATTCCACCACCAATACACAAATTTTATTACAAACAGGTGGGGCCATTTCGCCCCAAGGTCACCCACAAACATTTGACCACCCCACCTGTGACCTAACCTTTTAAGCAATTCTGATATACTTCCTAAAAGCATCTGAGCTTCACCTGCCTGCTGCCCTGATTTGTGCATCTGACTCTCCCCGTAAGGCCGCTGCGGTAGCTGCACCGATGCGAAAACTGTGACCCTTAAATGAACTAGACTTGTATCCGCAAAAACTGAGGAGCCGTTTCAGAGACACATCGAATTCACCCCGGAGCATAGGTGAGCCATCCGGGTAACCAAAAGGATACATTGCACTGGGCCTCTGCCCTGAATAAACTCCCTCAAGAAAGCTGCCGGGTGGATGAGTGACCCTTCTAGGCATTCCCCTCTCACCTGCAGAGATTGCGGACCGTATCGAGCACTGTGCTTAAAACGGCGGAAAGATACATTTATAAGGTCACCGGTCAACGTGACATCTCCCACGTGGAGACAGCCCTGCGTCATATTCCTCGACCTGGGCACCATTTCTCCGACTCGCAAATAGGCCCTGAAGGCAATGACCATCATGGCTCGGAGCATAGTGCACGTATAGGTTGATGCGAAAACAGTGGGGAGAGCCTGCACCAGGCAAGAAAGGATGGGTAGTGTGACAGGCAGGCGGACATCAGGAACATATCCAAGATTCTGAGCGCCAGCCAGCAGCTTGACTACGATGAAGTTGCTAGTTGGATCTGGTAGGCCATTAATCTTGTGAAAATAGGCTAGTGCTGACACATTGGAAACAATTGTGGCAGGGGCAGCACCACTGGCATGCAGGTGTGCTTAGAAGAGGAGGATCATTGCCACCGGTATTGGCAAAGAGGGATACATACCAAGCGACTGAAAGAAAGTTACTAACTTACCCCACGCCCGCTGATAGTGGGCTCTCGTAGATGGCGCCAGTGAAGCCTCTAGCAACCGACTCAGAGATTACCCAAGCCCGCTGGGGAGATACTGTAGGGAATTTCCCGCGGGCTGGCTTCTGCCCATGGTGCCAGAGCTCGGAATTCCCGTACCTGTGAACGTGATAGTTTGTCAGCTAAAGTGTTGATCCTACCTGGAATATGGCGGGCAGTGAAATTGATGTTGAAACGCAAGCACGCTAAAACCAGTGGACGGATTAAGGCCATGATGTGGGGCTCGCGTGACGTTTGCTTGTTAATAATTGGCACAAGAGCCTCATTGTCTGTGTAGAAACACACACTTCTGTTTGCCCATCTACCGCCCCGCACGATCACTGCTGCCATTATAGGGTAAAGTTCTAGAACTGATATGTTATATGAGCGCCATGATACTGGCCACTGCCCATAAAACCATGCGGCACCATACAGTGCCCCGAAACCTATACTTCCGGAGGCATTAGTGTACAGGTGCAAGTGGTCGCCAATAAGGAAGTTGTCATCTAGGAAAAAGGACCGGCCATTAAGTAGAAGCAAGAACTCCTGCCATACCTGTAGATCGAGTTTTGCCTGACGAGTCAACCTGATGTGGTGATGGGGTTTCTGGACCCCTACTGTCATATCTATGATTCTTCTCAGAAAAGCTCTACCTGGCACAATCACTGTGCAAGCAAAATGCAGGATGCCAATGAGTGACTGCAGAACTCTAAGCGTTACTTTCTGTTGTCTCTGAAAATCTTCCAGCAGTGCCTTAGCTTTCTCTAACTTATCCTCTGGCAGTCTAGCTTCCATAAGCACTGTATCTAAAGTAATGCCGAGAAAAGTGATGACACGGGTAGGAGCCACTGTCTTCCCAGGTGTTAAGGGAACCCCGAGTTCGAGGCAAAGATTAACAAAAGCTTGTAGATCTTGTCCGCATTTCGCACGAGAATTGGCAATAAACAGAAAGTCATCGATAACATGGACGATCGCAGTCGCTCCCAGTTTGGACTTTGCGATCCACTCCAACACAGTACTGAAAGACTCGAAGATCGCACAAGCACTGGAAACTCCCATTGGAAGGACAGCATCCATGAAAAACTTACCCTTCCACTGGAAACCCAAAAGCGGTCGGTCCCTTGGTGAGACTGGAATAATCCTAAAAGCTGATTCTATGTCCACTTTAGCCATAAAGACCTGACTACTGGGTAGCTGTTTGATGAGCCTAATAGCATCCTGTATAGTTGAGTATTGAACAGCGGAAATTGCCTTGGGAATGAAATCATTTACCGAGGAACCCTCTGGGTAGGATAAGTGATGTATCGTTCGGAATTCCCCAGGAGTCTTTTTAGGGACTACCCCAAAGGGGAAATCCTGAAGTTGTCACTAGGGGGTGGCGTATCAAACGGACCTAAAATTCTGCCTAGCGCTACCTCCTTCGCTATCTTGTTGTCTACTACTGCAGCGAATTCGATGGCAGACTTCAAATTGGTGACCCTTTTAGCTTGTTGCGCTGGTAAGCCAAAGCAGCCAATTCTGAGCCCGTGCTGAAAGCCATTGAGAAGATACTCAACAATATTACGATTGTAGCCGACAAGAAAATATCTAAGTGCATCATGGGAAACTGGGGTAGGCATACTATCTCCTGAAGACGGCTGGTCGCGAACTGGCAGTCGACGATTGGGTCGCAGGGATGCCGGTGGCTGAACTCGGTCGAGCAGGTTGGGTGCGTTGCCTATAGCATCGTGCCGCTGAGTGGGGGCCACCACAACGTCTACACTTGTGTGTGTAACGACAAGTGGCTGCGTTACAGACCTCCCCCCGATCGAATGCGAAGCAGCTTTTTGTGGATGGCCACTTAGCCTTACCCCAGCTGGCCTTACCCTTGCTACGAAAGGGAGTCACGCTGGGTGTAGCAGCTGGGCGACTCTCGGATGCATTCATCCATAGGTACCAGCAAACCGATTCCCACCCCCAGTTGTTGGCCTGACGAAGTGACCGGAACGCCTCATCATACGACCGCCAGTCCGCACCTTTCTCGTATAGGGAACGAATTGTCTGGACGTACATGAGTAAATTATGTGATTCTGACAGATGCTGTGGCTGGAGAAGAAAAACAGACATGTAAATTTCGAAGCCCTGCAGCCATTGGTCAAATGACACAGTGCTGCTCTTTGCCCTAGGGGCGACACAAAACATGGGGGTCTCGTCGTCACTGCCTGGCCTAACGGACACAGAATAGTTCTGTGGTGAGGAGTCATGCAACAATGAGGAAATACTAACATACTCCCCGGACCAAATTTGGGCTTTGAGTTTGTCAGACACGCGGGAATGACGGGATAGGGCCGAAGTAGCGAACGATGCTACTAGATCCTGGGATGCCCTGGGGAGGGCGTGTACTTCCTGACCTGTATGAATACCTGAAGATATGGCCTCTGGCCACGGGGCCGACGGTGGTCTTGGAACGGGGCTTGGTGGAGCACCAGTTGCAGATGATGTCACCCGACCTGACGTATGGCCGCCCTGCGGCCATAGACAAGGGTTAGCCAAGGGCGGAGCGATGGGCTCCCCCCGGTAGGCCCCGCCACTGCTGCAGGGGCCTCTATTGGAAGCGGCGCAGGTAGGGCGTTGGCCGCAGGCAATTGCTGCAGGCCACGCACCATCGCGTGGACCTCCTGCAACATCTTGTCAGAGGCGTCAAGACGGCGCTCCATAATCGACAATCGCTCCTCCGTCGTAGCTTTCCGACCCGCTGCAGCGCCCGCCACCGGACGAACGACATGTCGTAGGACCGGTTCGTCGTCAAAGTGCTGCACGACGTGGCACTCTGGTGGGGGCGGGCATATCGCTGATCGTGCAACGGCAGCGCGGCTTGCCGCCGCCCGCGATCTTGTTGCCACCGGGCTGTGGCGCAGAGGTCGTCCACGACGCACGTTCTTATCTGGAGCCATCCTGCAACATATTGTGGAAGGGCCAATACTGAGTGAACAGGTAACTCTTGGAAACTGCCACCAAAGTACTCATGAGAGGCACATGTGAAGCCTAGCTCCTAAATTGTTGTGGCAATACCACCAGGACTGATGCCTTGCATCGAAGCTGAAACAAAAGTTTTTTTTTTCATTATTATTTTATTTTAAATTATATGAATACACATCAATATGCGACATTAACCAAATGATTAGGGGGTCACCGCCCGCGATAGATCACCACAAAATGGAATCATAACTAGTGAGGGGGTCACTGCCCACGATAAATCAACATAAAATGGAATCAGGGGGTCACCGCCCCCGATAGTGTGCCAAACACAACTTTGTAAACACAGTTAACAAAATGACAGTCACATTTGGTTAAGGGACACCGCCCACGATAGTATATTAAGGCAAAAAGACAGTCACGTTTAGTTAGGGGACACAGCCCACGATAGTATATCAATGCAAAAAGACAATCAAATTAAGTTAGGGGACACAGCCCACGATAGTATATCAATGCCAAATGACAATCAAATTAAGTTAGGGGACACCGCCCACGATAGTATATCAATGCAAAATGACAATCACATTAAGTTAGGTGACACAGCCCACGATAGTATATCAATGCAAAATGACAATCAAATTAAGTTAGGGGACACCGCCCACGATAGTATATCAATGCAAAATGACAATCACATTAAGTTAGGGGACACAGCCCACGATAGTATATCAATGCAAAATGGCAATCAAATTAAGTTAGGGGACACCGCCCACGATAGTATATCAATGCAAAATGACAATCAAATTAAGTTAGGGGACACCGCCCACGATAGTATATCAATGCAAAATGACAATCAAATTAAGTTAGGGGACACCGCCCACGATAGTATATCAATGCAAAATGACAATCAAATTAAGTTAGAGGACACCGCCCACGATAGTATATCAATGCAAAAAGACAATCAAATTAAGTTAGGGGACACCGCCCACGATAGTATATCAATGCAAAATGACAATCACATTAAGTTAGGGGACACAGCCCACGATAGTATATCAATGCAAAATGGCAATCAAATTAAGTTAGGGGACACCGCCCACGATAGTATATCAATGCAAAATGACAATCACATTTAGTTAGGGGACACCGCCCATGTTAGTATATCAATGCACAATGACAATCACGTTTAGCGAGGGGACACCGCCCACGATAGGATATCTATGCAAGATTACAATCACATTAAGTGAGGGGACACCGGCCACGATAGTATATACATGCAAGATGACAATCACATTTAGTTAGGGGGCACCGCCCGAGAAAGTACATCAATGCAGAAAGTGCAAACACGGGTAAGTAGGGGATCACCGCCCCCGAAAGTACCTAAAGGTCGGGGTTGCCTCCCGTGATAGCAAATAAAGTGTCACCGAGGTAAAACGTTGCGTTACTGTTAATATTAGCAACGATAACATGAAAACAATAGTGTCATAAGAACGAACATTGAGGATGGTGACACAACACAAATTGGGAATTATCTTCATTTGGAAGAACCACTACCTCGTCGCCACAAAAATTATACCAGTCATCATGGACTGGTATGGGATCACCGCCCATAATTTACGAATGCCGAGTAGATATAGAAAAGCGAAACTGTCCACGGAGACGCATAACTGGGTGTATGTAATGCGATAAAATATGGGAACATCCCCCGTGGCTACATTTACGAAGAGGGGCACAATGTCCGCGCATGACATACAAAACAACCAAGAGTCACCATGATTATGGAGTTATTAGGACTGAGGCGAGCTCCTAATTATCGACACCTTACCAGCAGTTAGCGCTCGACATGAAACGCCAATTTAAGTTGTAGTCAGCTGTAGGACAACCGGGCTGACTGCTCTGAAAATTGCCCCCCGAATGCTGCGAAAGAGTCTGAAATTTCCTATATCGGATAAATGGACGCCATCTTGGCGGAAAACCTTCGCCGGGCTGTTCCAAAGGTACTTATGGCTCCAGTAGAACAGACCACGACGTCCCCCACATGCGGACTGTAACGCAGCATTCGCGGATGCAACGCGAGCCGCTCCCGTATCAAAATCAAAATGGCGCCATTTCTTGCGGCGCTCGATTTGACATAGACATACTTGACGGACCCCTAAAGCTAACAATTCATCGCCCAATCTACCTAGTTGCAAACCTACTGCCTCTGGAGGTGGGGGAGACTTCCCATCGAGGTCGTTGCCCCCAAGAAGGGTAATGACTATGTCAGGGACGCGGGTAGAAATCCGGGTAATGGTTGCCGGTTCTCGAAATGTTTTAATGGACGCTCCCCTCCGACCCATAAAACGAACCGTGCACGTGTAACCTAATCTTTCTAAGTCGTCAAGGAGACCCGCAGATTCAATGAACGCGCCCAACCAATACGCGTGGCTATGCCCAAGCACGACCACATCTAGCTCCGACTTCGCCGCCGACATATTGAATGGCCGATTGCGGGAAGTTTAAACGTATACCAAACGAGCATATTAACCACGAGGCAACCGACGAAGTAAATACAAATGAAACAATATTCAGCTGAAACGAGTGTTGAGGCGGTCTTCCTCCTGCAGGTCAGTCGACGCAGCTCGAAGTGGTCACTCTCAAACAAAACGTATTTGAAAAACGTAACGACTGTTGGTAAAACCAAAGTATTTCGAGAGACAAATTTTCTAGACACAACTTCGCAATGCAGAGACTGGAACAGGAGTGAAAGATTCCAGCTGCTGGCTCTGGTTTGAACTGGTATCGTGGAGTAATACAAATTATTTGGCCAAATAGTTCCGGTGTAGTCTCGGACACCCAGGGCAAGACTTGCCTTGGTTATCTCATAAAATCTGTTATGCAGCTGTAAGTTGCATAAATCCATTTACGTTTGATGATCCACATTCCATAAACAACACTGGATTGACAACAAAGCATGGGGTGTTTTGTATCCATTTCTTTATGAAACACGGATCAGCAAAATGTCTAGAATGTTAGGCGAACAACGAAGAAACATAATATTCTGGGGCTAGTTAATTCCATTGATATATGTAAAAATAAACGTTGAATAGAGCTTGTCGTAGTTAGGAAGATACTGTTTAAAATCGAATAATGCACAGATGTATGCTTTATTGTGAATATATACAAATGACCAAACATTCAGTGTTATAAGCCTTAGGTGACCTTATCAAAACAACATCAACATGTTATGTTCTCGAAGAACATTCATATCATGGCTATGCAAGGAAGTTACATGCGATACCACTTAACACTACATGGAAACTTAATATTTTGTAGACGTCAACGATTGTGTCAGCGTGCCTTGTCAGAATGGTGGCACTTGTACTGATGTAGTGAACGGATACACTTGCGACTGTGTTACTGGCTACAATGGTGTCAACTGCGAAATAAGTATGTATATGTATTAGCATAGCTGTGCCGCTTAATGGTCAAGTATATATACGTTAAGTTATCCTTCAAATATAGTATACCTTGACCGGCACAAGTATGTTTGAACTGTTTATTCAAGTAATTATATTTGGACATAGCAGCTTAGATAATAATAATAGTACTAAAGTACATTACACAAAAAGTCTCCGACATGATGGAGTTTGTTTCGAAGATAATGTCCCATGTTCCTCAAGCAATGCTATCATGGACAGGTAAAGTAGGTCATAAAAGAAGAAAGCTTGTCATAACACAAAACGTGACAGCTAATGCAAATACGATCTTAGTTGAATGCATCGAAGGCAACTGAAATGGGCAAAATGAATGATGATTTCGTACAAGCCGTTTGTATGATGGCAAACTTGAAATGACCAGATGTTTAGTGCAAGAATTCGTAGATCGGGTCATATTATTCCAACATGTGGAAATGGGCAAGACTATTATTATTTGATTCGAACAATGATGATATTATTAGATACTGTAATTGTTTTGATAACTGCTGAAATTTTTTGTAGACGTAAATGAGTGTTCCAGCAACCCATGCCAGAATAGCGGAACATGCAATGATGGAGTGAATGGCTACACTTGCGACTGTATTCCCGGTTACGTTGGTAACGAATGCGGAACAGGTATATCTAATTATTTATAAGTTGGTCATATACGTTTTTAGAATTAATAGGCACGATCGTATGCGTCAATTATAGTATAATATGACAATTATCAATGCGTCTTAAAACGCAGATTCAAATATGAATATTTGGACATTCCAGCTTAGATAATAATGATAATAATAAAATATGTATCAAGAAATGTTGAGAGAACATCCATTTGATTTGGAAGAGAATGACAAAAGTTCCTCAAAAAAATTCCAGAAAACCAGAGGACAATTACAAAACAAACATAATTTAAACAAATGTGATATCTATCAGAAACCCATTTCAAATGATTGTTAGAGAACATGTTACAGGCCAAAATCGAAACAATTACAGGTAGAACGGCATTTTGTTGTTTGGAATTAAAATGAAAACATATTTAGTTCTATAAATCGCAGGTGTTGTGATATGATTTCAATATGCGCAAATGGTCAGGTATAATATTTTTGTGTTATTCGAGAAAGCAAAGTATTCGTGGTAGGGCGTGATTTTACGCTGAAACTATATCGTAATATGCTTCATATTTTGTAGACGTGAACGAGTGTTCCAGCAACCCATGTCAAAATAGCGGCACGTGCAATGATGGAGTGAACGGCTATACTTGCGACTGTGTTCCTGGTTACGTTGGTACTGAATGTGGAACAGGTATGTCTACTTACTTATATAAATATCTATTGGAAACACATGATTTTAGAGTAAAAACACATGAACGTACGTGTCAACTGTATTATAATATGTCAGTTGTAAATGCGCCTTAACACATTTATTACAACAAGGATATCAGGACATTCCAGCTGAGAATATAATGTTAATAGTAACACCTATGTGAAAAAATTGAGAGAACACGCAGTTTATTTGGAAGGTAATTTCAAAAGTTATTGTAGTAAAGATCTCAAAAGACCAAAAAACAATTCAGATTAAAACATAATTGATAACAAGTCATAGCTATTACAAGAATATTTAATATAGTGTTTCGATACAATTGTATTGTTTATAATCGAAAAAAGAACATGTAGAATGCATTTTACTAAATTAAATACATTTTAGATCTAGAATTCGTAGCTGACAAATTATTTCATTTTGTGGAAATTGGTAGGTATAATATTGTTGCGTGATTTGACCAATGAAGATATTCGTGGAAGGGGGTGATATTGCGTTAACAATTGTTTTGTACTGGAATGGTTAATACTATTTTGTAGACGTTAACGAGTGTTCCAGCAACCCATGTCAAAATAGCGGCACGTGCAATGATGGGGTGAACGGTTATACTTGCGATTGTTTTCCCGGTTACGTTGGTACAGAATGCGAAACAAGTATGTCTACATATGTATATTACACATATACGCAGATCAGGCGTTTTTATCGAGTAACCGTATATTAATGTATGCGTACACTTTATTATAATATGCCAATTATAAGTGTGTTTTCAAATTGTTATTCAAATAAAAATATTCGGATATTCCAGTTCAGACAATAATGATAATAAAAAAGTATGTCAGAACAAATTTGGTGAGAGCATGCAGTATATTTGAAAGAGAACGTCACAAATTGCTGAAGAAAAGATTTCCAGATCAGCAGAAGACGATTACCAATCAAACATAATTGAAAACGTTTCATAGCTGTTACAAATATATTTTGCATAGTGTTTCGATAAAATGTTATTGTTTATAATAAAAAAGAACAGATAGAATGCCTTTGTGCTGTGTGAAATTAAAATCAACTCATATATAGTTATGGAATTCGTCGGTGTTGTTACAGCATTCCAATATGTACAAATGGTCAGGTATAATATTGTAGTGTTTATCGAACAAGGAACATATTCGTGGAGGGGTGATATTATGTAGAAACAGTTTTGTACTACAAAGGCTTAATAATATTTTGTAGACGTGAACGAGTGTTCAAGCAACCCATGTCAAAATGGCGGAACTTGCAATGATGAAGTGAACGGCTACAATTGCGACTGTATTCCAGGCTACGTTGGTAACGAATGCGAAACAGGTATATCTATTTATTTATAAGATGGTCAAAGACGTTTTTGTAATCAATATGCAAGAACGTATGCTTGAGTTATATTATAATATGACAATTATAAATGCATCTTAAAAGGCTGATTCAAATATGGATATTCGGAAATTCCAGCTTAGATAATAATGATGAAAATCAAATATGTATCAGGAATTTTTTAGAGAACATCCAGTTGATTTGGAAGAGAATGACAAACGTTCCTAAAAAATTCCAGAAAACCAGAGGACAATTACAAAACAAACATAATTTAAACAAATGTGATATCTATCAGAAACCCATTTCAAATAATTGTTAGAGAACATGTTACAGGCCAAAATCGAAACAATTACAGGTAGAAGGTCATTGTGTTGTTTGGAATTTAAATGAAAACATATTTAGTTCTATAAATCGCAGGTTTTGTGATATGATTTCAATATGCGCAAATGGTCACGTATAATATTTTTGTGTTATTCGAGAAAGCAAAGTATTCGTGGTAGGGCGTGATTTTACGCTGAAACTATATCGTAATATGCTTCATATTTTGTAGACGTGAACGAGTGTTCCAGCAACCCATGTCAAAATAGCGGCACGTGCAATGATGGAGTGAACGGCTATACTTGCGACTGTGTTCCTGGTTACGTTGGTACTGAATGTGGAACAGGTATGTCTACTTACTTATATAAATATATATTGGAAACACATGATTTTAGAGTAAAAACACATGAACGTACGTGTCAACTGTATTATAATATATCAGTTGTAGATGCGCCTTAACACATTTATGACAATAAGGATATCAGGACATTCCAGCTGAGAATATAATGTTAATAGTAACACCTATGTGAAAAAATTTAGAGAACACGCAGTTTATTTCGAAGGTAATTTCAAAAGTTATTGTAGTAAAGATCTCAAAAGACCAAAAAACAATTCACATTAAAACATAATTGATAACATGTCATAGCTATTACAAGAAAATTTAATATAGTGTTTCGATACAATTTTATTGTTTATAATCGAAAAAAGAACATGTAGAATGCCATTTTTTACTAAATTAAATACATTTTAGATATAGAATTCGTAGCTGTCAAATTATTTCATTTTGTGGAAATTGGTAGGTACAATATTGTTGCGTGATTTGACCAAGGAAGATATTCTTGGAAGGGGATGATATTGCGTTAACAATTGTTTTGTACTGGAAAGGTTAATACTATTTTGTAGACTTGAACGAGTGTTCCAGCAACCCATGTCAAAATAGCGGCACGTGCAATGATGGGGTGAACGGTTATACTTGCAATTGTTTTCCCGGTTACGTTGGTACAGAATGCGAAACAAGTATGTCTACATATGTATATTACACATATATGTAGATCAGACGTTTTTATCGAGTAACCATATATTAATGTATGCGTACACTTTATTATAATATGCCAATTATACGTGTGTTTTCAAATTGTTATTCAAATAAAAATATTCGGATATTCCAGTTCAGACAATAATGATAATAAAAAAGTATGTCAGAACAAATTTGGTGAGAGCATGCAGTATATTTGAAAGAGAACGTCACAAATTGCTGAAGAAAAGATTTCCAGATCAGCAGAAGATGATTATCAATCAAATATAATTGAAAACGTTTCATAGCTGTTACAAATATATTTTGCATAGTGTTTCGATAAAATGTTATTGTTTATAATAAAAAAGAACAGATAGAATGCCTTTTTGCTTTGTGAAATTAAAATCAACTCATATATAGTTATGGAATTCGTCGGTGTTGTTACAGCATTCCAATATGTACAAATGGTCAGGTATAATATTGTAGTGTTTATCGAACAAGGAACATATTCGTGGAGGGGCGATATTACGTAGAAACAGTTTTGTACTACAAAGGCTTAATAATATTTTGTAGACGTGAACGAGTGTTCAAGCAACCCATGTCAAAATGGCGGAACATGCAATGATGGAGTGAACGGCTACAATTGCGACTGTATTCCCGGCTACGTTGGTAACGAATGCGAAACAGGTATATCTATTTATTTATAAGATGGTCAAAGACGTTTTTATAATCAATATGCAAGAACGTATGCTTCAATTATATTATAATATGACAATTATAAATGCATCTTAAAACGCTGATTCAAATATGGATATTCGGACATTCCAGCTTAGATAATAATGATAAAAATCAAATATGTATCAGGATTTTTTTACAGAACATCCAGTTGTTTTGGAAGAGAATGACAAACGTTCGTAAAAAATTCAAGAAAAACAGAGGACAATTACAAAACAAACATAATTTAAACAAATGTGATATCTATCAGAAACCCATTTCAAATAATTGTTAGAGAACATGTTACAGGCCAAAATCGAAACAATTACAGGTAGAAGGTCATTTTGTTGTTTGGAATTTAAATGAAAACATATTTAGTTCTATAAATCGCAGGTTTTGTGATATGATTTCAATATGCGCAAATGGTCAGGCATAATATTTTTGTGTTATTCGAGAAAGCAAAGTATTCGTGGTAGGGCGTGATTTTACGCTGAAACTATATCGTAATATGCTTCATATTTTGTAGACGTGAACGAGTGTTCCAGCAACCCATGTCAAAATAGTGGCACGTGCAATGATGGAGTGAACGGCTATACTTGCGACTGTGTTCCTGGTTACTTTGGTACTGAATGTGGAACAGGTATGTCTACTTACTTATATAAATATATATTGGAAACACATGATTTTAGAGTAAAAACACATGAACGTACGTGTCAACTGTATTATAATATGTCAGTTGTAAATGCGCCTTAACACATTTATTACAATAAGGATATCAGGACATTCTAGCTTAGATAATAATGAAAATAACAAAAGATATCTGTAGAAATTTGGTGAGAACATGCAGTTTACTTTGTAGATAATGTCAACATTTTCTGAACTAAACATTCAAAAGACCAAAAAACAATTTAGATTAAAACATAATTGATAACATGTCATAGCTATTACAAGAATATTTAATATAGTGTTTCGATACAATTTTATTGTTTATAATCGAAAAAAGAACATGTAGAATGCCATTTTTTTTACCAAATTAAATACATTTTAGATCTAGAATTCGTAGCTGACAAATTATTTCATTTTGTGGAAATTGGAAGGTATAATATTGTTGCGTGATTTGACCAAGGAAGATATTCGTGGAAGGGGGTGATATTGCGTTAACAATTCGTGGAAGGGGGTGATATTGCGTTAACAATTGTTTGGTACTGGAAAGGTTAATACTATTTTGTAGACGTGAACGAGTGTTCCACCAACCCATGTCAAAATAGCGGCACGTGCAATGATGGGGTGAACGGTTATACTTGCGATTGTTTTCCCGGTTACGTTGGTACAGAATGCGAAACAGGTATGTCTACGTATATGTATTGTTCCGCCACAAGAGTCTCTAGTGCATATACATAAAATAATGCCTCAAACACATTACATCATCAAGTTTTGATATGGTCGGGAAACTATTGTTACATCATTTAGTTTTGAGTCTCTTTTACGTTTGATGATCCACATTCCATAAACAACACTGGATTGACAACAAAGCCTGGGGTGTTTTGTATCAATTTCTTTATAAAACACGGATCACCAAAATGTCTAGAATGTTAGGCGAACAACGAAGAAACATAATATTCTGGGGCTAGTTAATTCCATTGATATATGTAAAAATAAACGTTGAATAGAGCTTGTCGTAGTTGGGAAGATACTGTTTAAAATATAATAATGGACAGATGTATGCTTTATTGTGAATATATACAAATGACCAAACATTCAGTGTTATAAGCCTTAGGTGAACTTATCAAAACAACATCAACATATTATGTTCTCGAAGAACATTCATATCATGGCTATGCAAGGAAGTTACATGCGATACCACTTACCACATGAAAACTTAATATTTTGTAGACGTCAACGATTGTGTCAGCGTGCCTTGTCAGAATGGTGGCACTTGTACTGATGTAGTGAACGGATATACTTGCGACTGTGTTACTGGCTACAATGGTGTCAACTGCGAAATAAGTATGTATATGTATTAGCATAGCTGTGCCGCTTAATGGTCAAGTGTATATATACGTTAAGTTATCCTTCAAATATAGTATACCATGACCGGCACAAGTATGTCTTGAAATGTTTATTCAAGTAATTATATTTGGACATAGCAGCTTAGATAATAATAATAGTACTAAAGTACATTACACAAAAAGTCTCCGACATGATGGAGTTTGTTTCGAAGATAATGTCCCATGTTCCTCAAGCAATGCTATCATGGACAGGTAAAGAAGGTCATCAAAGAAGAAAGCTTGTCATAACACAAAACGTGACAGCTAATGCAAATACGATCTTAGTTGAATGTATCGAAGGCAATTGAAATGGGCAAAATGAATGATGATTTCGTACAAGCCGTTTGTATGATGGCAACATTGAAATGACCAGATGTTTAGAGCAAGAATTCGTAGATCGGGTCATATTATTCCAACATGTGGAAATGGGCAAGACTAATATTATTTGATTCGAACAATGATGATATTCATGGTAACGTGTGATACGTATTGGATACTGTAATTGTTTTGATAACTGCTGAATTTTTTTGTAGACGTAAATGAGTGTTCCAGCAACCCATGCCAGAATAGCGGAACATGCAATGATGGAGTGAATGGCTACACTTGCGACTGTATTCCCGGTTACGTTGGTAACGAATGCGGAACAGGTATATCTAATTATTTATAAGTTGGTCATATACGTTTTTAGAATTAATAGGCACGATCGTATGCGTCAATTATAGAATAATATGACAATTATCAATGCGTCTTAAAACGCTGATTCAAATATGAATATTCGGACATTCCAACTTAGATAATAATGATAATAATAAAATATGTATCAAGAAATGTTGAGAGAACATCCAGTTGATTTGGAAGAGAATGACAAACGTTCGTAAAAAAAAATTCCAGAAAGCCAGAGGACAATTACAAAACAAACATAATTTAAACAAATGTGATATCTATCAGAAACCCATTTCAAATAATTGTTAGAGAACATGTTACAGGCCAAAATCGAAACAATTACAGGTAGAAGGTCATTGTGTTGTTTGGAATTTAAATGAAAACATATTTAGTTCTATAAATCGCAGGTTTTGTGATATGATTTCAATATGCGCAAATGGTCACGTATAATATTTTGGTGTTATTCGAGAAAGCAAAGTATTCGTGGTAGGGCGTGATTTTACGCTGAAACTATATCGTAATATGCTTCATATTTTGTAGACGTGAACGAGTGTTCCAGCAACCCATGCCAAAATAGCGGCACGTGCAATGATGGAGTGAACGGCTATACTTGCGACTGTGTTCCTGGTTACGTTGGTACTGAATGTGGAACAGGTATGTCTACTTACTTATATAAATATATATTGGAAACACATGATTTTAGAGTAAAAACACATGAACGTACGTGTCAACTGTATTATAATATATCAGTTGTAAATGCGCCTTAACACATTTATTACAATAAGGATATCAGGACATTCCAGCTGGGAATATAATGTTAATAGTAACACCTATGTGAAAAAATTGAGAGAACACGCAGTTTATTTGGAATGTAATTTCAAAAGTTATTGTAGTAAAAAATCTCAAAAGACCAAAAAACAATTCAGATTAAAACATAATTGATAACATGTCATAGCTATTACAAGAATATTTAATATAGTGTTTCGATAAAATTTTATTGTTTATAATCGAAAAAAGAACATGTAGAATGCCATTTTTTTACTAAATGAAATACATTTTAGATCTAGAATTCGTAGCTGACAAATTATTTCATTTTGTGGAAATTGGTAGGTATAATATTGTTGCGTGATTTGACCAAGGAAGATATTCTTGGAAGGGGATGATATTGCGTTAACAATTGTTTTGTACTGGAAAGGTTAATACTATTTTGTAGACGTGAACGAGTGCTCCAGCAACCCATGTCAAAATAGCGGCACGTGCAATGATGGGGTGAACGGTTATACTTGCAATTGTTTTCCCGGTTACGTTGGTACAGAATGCGAAACAAGTATGTATACATATGTATATTACACATATATGTAGATCAGACGTTTTTATCGAGTAACCATATATTAATGTATGCGTACACTTTATTATAATATGCCAATTATAAGTGTGTTTTCAAATTGTTATTCAAATAAAAATATTCCGATATTCCAGTTCAGACAATAATGATAATAAAAAAGTATGTCAGAACAAATTTGGTGAGAGCACGCAGTATATTTGAAAGAGAACTTCACAAATTGCTGAAGAAAAGATTTCCAGATCAGCAGAAGATGATTATCAATCAAACATAATTGAAAACGTTTCATAGCTGTTTCAAATATATTTTGCATAGTGTTTCGATAAAATGTTATTGTTTATAATAAAAAAGAACAGATAGAATGCCTTTTTGCTGTGTGAAATTAAAATCAACTCATATATAGTTATGGAATTCGTCGGTGTTGTTACAGCATTCCAATATGTACAAATGGTCAGGTATAATATTGTAGTGTTTATCGAACAAGGAACATATTCGTGGAGGGGCGATATTACGTAGAAACAGTTTTGTACTACAAAGGCTTAATAATATTTTGTAGACGTGAACGAGTGTTCAAGCAACCCATGTCAAAATGGCGGAACATGCAATGATGGAGTGAACGGCTACAATTGCGACTGTATTCCCGGCTACGTTGGTAACGAATGCGAAACAGGTATATCTATTTATTTATAAGATGTTCAAAGACGTTTTTATAATCAATATGCAAGAACGTATGCTTCAATTATATTATAATATGACAATTATAAATGCATCTTAAAACGCTGATTCAAATGTGGATATTCGGACATTCCAGCTTAGATAATAATGAAAAAAATCAAATATGTATCAGGATTTTTTTACAGAACATCCAGTTGTTTTGGTAGAGAATGACAAACGTTCCTAAAAAATTCAAGAAAAACAGAGGACAATTACAAAACAAACATAATTTAAACAAATGTGATATCTATCAGAAACCCATTTCAAATAATTGTTAGAGAACATGTTACAGGCCAAAATCGAAACAATTACAGGTAGAAGGTCATTTTGTTGTTTGGAATTTAAATGAAAACATATTTAGTTCTATAAATCGCAGGTTTTGTGATATGATTTCAATATGCGCAAATGGTCAGGTATAATATTTTTGTGTTATTCGAGAAAGCAAAGTATTCGTGGTAGGGCGTGATTTTACACTGAAACTATATCGTAATATGCTTCATATTTTGTAGACGTGAACGAGTGTTCCAGCAACCCATGCCAAAATAGCGGCACGTGCAATGATGGAGTGAACGGCTATACTTGCGACTGTGTTCCTGGTTACGTTGGTACTGAATGTGGAACAGGTATGTCTACTTACTTATATAAATATATATTGGAAACACATGATTTTAGAGTAAAAACACATGAATGTACGTGTCAACTGTATTATAATATGTCAGTTGTAAATGCGCCTTAACACATTTATTACAATAAGGATATCAGGACATTCTAGCTGAGAATATAATGTTAATAGTAACACCTATGTGAAAAAATTGAGAGAACACGCAGTTTATTTGGAAGGTAATTTCAAAAGTTATTGTAGTAAAGATCTCAAAAGACCAAAAACAATTCAGATTAAAACATAATTGATAACATGTCATAGCTATTACAAGAATATGTAATATAATGTTTCGATACAATTTTATTGTTTATAATAGAAAAAAGAACATATAGAATGCCATTTTTTTTACTAAATTAAATACATTTTAGATCTAGAATTCGTAGCTGACAAATTATTTCATTTTGTGGAAATTGGTAGGTATAATATTGTTGCGTGATTTGACCAAGGAAGATATTCGTGGAAGGGGGTGATATTGCGTTAACAATTCGTGGAAGGGGGTGATATTGCGTTAACAATTGTTTTGTACTGGAAAGGTTAATACTATTTTGTAGACGTGAACGAGTGTTCCAGCAACCCATGTCAAAATAGCGGCACGTGCAATGATGGGGTGAACGGTTATACTTGCGATTGTTTTCCCGGTTACGTTGGTACAGAATGCGAAACAAGTATGTCTACATAATATTATGTATATTACACATATATGTAGATCAGACGTTTTTATCGAGTAACCATATATTAATGTATGCGTACACTTTATTATAATATGCCACTTATAAGTGTGTTTTCAAATTGTTATTCAAATAAAAATATTCGGATATTCCAGTTCAGACAAAAATGATAATAAAAAAAGTATGTCAGAACAAATTTGGTGAGAGCATGCAGTATATTTGAAAGAGAACGTCACAAATTGCTGAAGAAAAGATTTCCAGATCAGCAGAAGACGATTATCAATCAAACATAATTGAAAACGTTTCATAGCTGTTACAAATATATTTTGCATAGTGTTTCGATAAAATGTTATTGTTTATAATAAAAAAGTACAGATAGAATGCCTTTTTGCTGTGTGAAATTAAAATCAACTCATATATAGTTATGGAATTCGTCGTTGTTGTAACAGCATTCCAATATGTACAAAATGGTCAGGTATAATATTGTAGTGTTTATCGAACAAGGAACATATTCGTGGAGGGGCGATATTACGTAGAAACAGTTTTATACTACAAAGGCTTAATAATATTTTGTAGACGTGAACGAGTGTTCAAGCAACCCATGTCAAAATAGCGGCACGTGCAATGATGGAGTGAACGGCTACAATTGCGACTGTATTCCCGGCTACGTTGGTAACGAATGCGAAACAGGTATATCTATTTATTTATAAGATGCTCAAAGACGTTTTTATAATCAACATGCAAGAACGTATGCTTGAGTTATATTATAATATGACAATTATAAATGCATCTTAAAAAGGCTGATTCAAATATGGATATTCGGAAATTCCAGCTTAGATAATAATGATAAAAATCAAATATGTATCAGGAATTTTTTAGAGAACATCCAGTTGATTTGGAAGAGAATGACAAACGTTCCTAAAAAATTCAAGAAAAGCAGAGGGCAATTATAAAACAAACATAATTTAAACAAATGTGATATCTATCACAAACCCATTTCAAATAATTTATCGAGAACATGTTAGAGGCTAAAATCGAAACAATTACAGGTAGAACGGCATTTTGTTGTTTGGAATTTAAATGAAAACATATTTAGTTCTATAAATCGCAGGTGTTGTGATATGATTTCAATATGCGCAAATGGTAAGGTATAATAATTTTGTGTTATACGAGAAAGAAAAGTAATCGTTGTAGGGCGTGATTTTGCGCTGAAACTGTAGCGTAATATGCTTAATATTTTGTAGACGTGAACGAGTGTTCCAGCAACCCATGTCAAAATAGCGGCACGTGCAATGATGGAGTGAACGGCTATACATGCAACTGTGTTCCTGGTTTCGTTGGTACTGAATGTGGAACAGGTATGTCTACTTACTTATATAAATATATATTGGAAACACATGATTTTAGAGTATATCTACTGATTTATATACTTATGTGTCGGTGAATCATGATTTTCAAGTAAACGTACTTGAACTGATGCGTCAACTATTTTGTAATATGCCAGTAATATATGCGTCTTAAAATGTTTATTCACATCAGGATATACGGACATTCCCACTTAGATAATAATGAAAATAACAAAAGATGTCTGTAGAAATTTGGTGAGAACATGCAGTTTACTTTGTAGATAATGTCAACATTTTCTGAACTAAACATTCAAGTAGAAGACAATTATTAAACAAACATTACTGAACAAAAATGTGACAGCAAATACAACTATAATTTTTCGAGTAAACATTATTGCCTGAACACGGAAAAAGAACACGTAGAAGGAATTTTGGTTGTATGGAATAAAAATGACCATATGTTTAGTTCTAGAAATCGTAGGTGTTTTTACTGATTCCAACAAGTCCAAATGGGCAGGTATAATATTGTTGCGTTATTCCAACAAGGAAGACATTCGATGTAGGGCGTGATGTTATTTAGAAACTCTATTGTTCTGTAAATGTTTAATATTTTGTAGATGATAACGAGTGTTCCAGCAACCCGTGTCAGAACAGCGGCACTTGCAATGATGGAGTGAACAGTTACATTTGCGTCTGTGATACAGGTTACTTTGGAGACAATTGCGAAACAGGTATGTCTACGTATATGTATTGTTCCGCCACAAGAGTCTCTAGTGCATATACATAAAATAATGCCTCAAACACATTACATCATCAAGTTTTGATATGGTCGGGAAACTATTGTTACATCATTTAGTTTTGAGTCTCTTTTACGTTTGATGATCCACATTCCATAAACAACACTGGATTGACAACAAAGCCTGGGGTGTTTTGTATCAATTTCTTTATAAAACACGGATCTCCAAAATGTCTAGAATGTTAGGCGAACAACGAAGAAACATAATATT
The DNA here is from genome assembly GCA_033239005.1 of Lamellibrachia satsuma. NCBI lineage: Eukaryota > Metazoa > Annelida > Polychaeta > Sabellida > Siboglinidae > Lamellibrachia > Lamellibrachia satsuma. The sequence goes on from BSQZ01000041.1 coordinate 53,227, forward strand.
CTGGGGCTAGTTAATTCCATTGATATATGTAAAAATAAACGTTGAATAGAGCTTGTCGTAGTTGGGAAGATACTGTTTAAAATATAATAATGGACAGATGTATGCTTTATTGTGAATATATACAAATGACCAAACATTCAGTGTTATAAGCCTTAGGTGAACTTATCAAAACAACATCAACATATTATGTTCTCGAAGAACATTCATATCATGGCTATGCAAGGAAGTTACATGCGATACCACTTAACACTACATGAAAACTTAATATTTTGTAGACGTCAACGATTGTGTCAGCGTGCCTTGTCAGAATGGTGGCACTTGTACTGATGTAGTGAACGGATATACTTGCGACTGTGTTACTGGCTACAATGGTGTCAACTGCGAAATAAGTATGTATATGTATTAGCATAGCTGTGCCGCTTAATGGTCAAGTATATATATACGTTAAGTTATCCTTCAAATATAGTATACCATGACCGGCACAAGTATGTCTTGAAATGTTTATTCAAGTAATTATATTTGGACATAGTAGCTTAGATAATAATAATAGTACTAAAGTACATTACACAAAAAGTCTCCGACATGATGGAGTTTGTTTCGAAGATAATGTCCCATGTTCCTCAAGCAATGCTATCATGGACAGGTAAAGAAGGTCATCAAAGAAGAAAGCTTGTCATAACACAAAACGTGACAGCTAATGCAAATACGATCTTAGTTGAATGTATCGAAGGCAATTGAAATGGGCAAAATGAATGATGATTTCGTACAAGCCGTTTGTATGATGGCAACATTGAAATGACCAGATGTTTAGTGCAAGAATTCGTAGATCGGGTCATATTATTCCAACATGTGGAAATGGGCAAGACTAATAGTATTTGATTCGAACAATGATGATATTCATGGTAACGTGTGATACTTATTGGATACTGTAATTGTTTTGATAACTGCTGAATTTTTTTGTAGACGTAAATGAGTGTTCCAGCAACCCATGCCAGAATAGCGGAACATGCAATGATGGAGTGAATGGCTACACTTGCGACTGTATTCCCGGTTACGTTGGTAACGAATGCGGAACAGGTATACCTAATTATTTATAAGTTGGTCATATACGTTTTTAGAAATAATAGGCACGATCGTATGCGTCAATTATAGAATAATATGACAATTATCAATGCGTCTTAAAACGCTGATTCAAATATGAATATTCGGACATTCCAACTTAGATAATAATGATAATAATAAAATATGTATCAAGAAATGTTGAGAGAACATCCAGTTGATTTGGAAGAGAATGACAAACGTTCGTAAAAAAAAAATTCCAGAAAGCCAGAGGACAATTACAAAACAAACATAATTTAAACAAATGTGATATCTATCAGAAACCCATTTCAAATAATTGTTAGAGAACATGTTACAGGCCAAAATCGAAACAATTACAGGTAGAAGGTCATTGTGTTGTTTGGAATTTAAATGAAAACATATTTAGTTCTATAAATCGCAGGTTTTGTGATATGATTTCAATATGCGCAAATGGTCACGTATAATATTTTTGTGTTATTCGAGAAAGCAAAGTATTCGTGGTAGGGCGTGATTTTACGCTGAAACTATATCGTAATATGCTTCATATTTTGTAGACGTGAACGAGTGTTCCAGCAACCCATGCCAAAATAGCGGCACGTGCAATGATGGAGTGAACGGCTATACTTGCAACTGTGTTCCTGGTTACGTTGGTACTGAATGTGGAACAGGTATGTCTACTTACTTATATAAATATATATTGGAAACACATGATTTTAGAGTAAAAACACATGAACGTACGTGTCAACTGTATTATAATATATCAGTTGTAAATTCGCCTTAACACATTTATTACAATAAGGATATCAGGACATTCCAGCTGAGAATATAATGTTAATAGTAACACCTATGTGAAAAATTGAGAGAACACGCAGTTTATTTGGAAGATAATTTCAAAAGTTATTGTAGTAAAGATCTCAAAAGACCAAAAACAATTCAGATTAAAACATAATTGATAACATGTCATAGCTATTACAAGAATATTTAATATAGTGTTTCGATACAATTTTATTGTTTATAATCGAAAAAAGAACATGTAGAATGCCATTTTTTTACTAAATTAAATACATTTTAGATCTAGAATTCGTAGCTGACAAATTATTTCATTTTGTGGAAATTGGTAGGTATAATATTGTTGCGTGATTTGACCAAGGAAGATATTCTTGGAAGGGGATGATATTGCGTTAACAATTGTTTTGTACTGGAAAGGTTAATACTATTTTGTAGACGTGAACGAGTGCTCCAGCAACCCATGTCAAAATAGCGGCACGTGCAATGATGGGGTGAACGGTTATACTTGCAATTGTTTTCCCGGTTACGTTGGTACAGAATGCGAAACAAGTATGTCTACATATGTATATTACACATATATGTAGATCAGACGTTTTATCGAGTAACCATATATTAATGTAGACTTTATTATAATATGCCATTATAAGTGTGTTTTCAAATTGTTATTCAAATAAAAATATTCGGATATTCCAGTTCAGACAAAATGATAATAAAAAGTATGTCAGAACAAATTTGGTGAGAGCATGCAGTATATTTGAAAGAGAACGTCACAAATTGCTGAAGAAAAGATTTCCAGATCAGCAGAAGATGATTATCAATCAAACATAATTGAAAACGTTTCATAGCTGTTACAAATATATTTTGCATAGTGTTTCGATAAAATGTTATTGTTTATAATAAAAAAGAACAGATAGAATGCCTTTTTGCTGTGTGAAATTAAAATCAACTCATATATAGTTATGGAATTCGTCGGTGTTGTTACAGCATTCCAATATGTACAAATGGTCAGGTATAATATTGTAGTGTTTATCGAACAAGGAACATATTCGTGGAGGGGCGATATTACGTAGAAACAGTTTTATACTACAAAGGCTTAATAATATTTTGTAGACGTGAACGAGTGTTCAAGCAACCCATGTCAAAATGGCGGAACATGCAATGATGGAGTGAACGGCTACAATTGCGACTGTATTCCCGGCTACGTTGGTAACGAATGCGAAACAGGTATATCTATTTATTTATAAGATGGTCAAAGACGTTTTTATAATCAACATGCAAGAACGTATGCTTGAGTTATATTATAATATGACAATTATAAATGCATCTTAAAAGGCTGATTCAAATATGGATATTCGGAAATTCCAGCTTAGATAATAATGATAAAAATCAAATATGTATCAGGAATTTTTTAGAGAACATCCAGTTGATTTGGAAGAGAATGACAAACGTTCCTAAAAAATTCAAGAAAAGCAGAGGACAATTAAAAAACAAACATAATTTAAACAAATGTGATATCTATCACAAACCCATTTCAAATAATTTATCGAGAACATGTTAGAGGCTAAAATCGAAACAATTACAGGTAGAACGGCATTTTGTTGTTTGGAATTTAAATGAAAACATATTTAGTTCTATAAATCGCAGGTGTTGTGATATGATTTCAATATGCGCAAATGGTAAGGTATAATAATTTTGTGTTATTCGAGAAAGAAAAGTAACCGTGGTAGGGCGTGATTTTGCGCTGAAACTGTATCGTAATATGCTTAATATTTTGTAGACGTGAACGAGTGTTCCAGCAACCCATGTCAAAATAGCGGCACGTGCAATGATGGAGTGAACGGCTATACATGCAACTGTGTTCCTGGTTTCGTTGGTACAGAATGCGGAACAGGTATATCTACTGATTTATATACATATGTGTCGGTGAATCATGATTTTCAAGTATACGTACTTGAACTGATGCGATGATGTAATATGCCAGTAATATATGCGTCTTAAAATGTTTATTCACATCAGGATATACGGACATTCCCACTTAGATAATAATGAAAATTACAAAAGATGTCTGTAGAAATTTGGTGAGAACATGCAGTTTACTTTGTAGATAATGTCAACATTTTCTGAACTAAACATTCAAGTAGAAGACAATTATTAAACAAACATTACTGAACAAAAATGTGAGAGCAAATACAACTATAATTTTTCGAGTAAACATTATTGCCTGAACACGGAAAAAGAACACGTAGAAGGAATTTTGGTTGTATGGAATTAAAATGACCATATGTTTAGTTCTAGAAATCGTAGGTGTTTTTACTGATTCCAACAAGTCCAAATGGGCAGGTATAATATTGTTGCGTTATTCCAACAAGGAAGACATTCGATGTAGGGCGTGATGTTATTTAGAAACTCTATTGTTCTGTAAATGTTTAATATTTTGTAGATGATAACGAGTGTTCCAGCAACCCGTGTCAGAACAGCGGCACTTGCAATGATGGAGTGAACAGTTACATTTGCGTCTGTGATACAGGTTACTTTGGAGACAATTGCGAAACAGGTATGTCTACGTATATGTATTGTTCCGCCACAAGAGTCTCTAGTGCATATACATAAAATAATGCCTCAAACACATTACATCATCAAGTTTTGATATGGTCGGGAAACTATTGTTACATCATTTAGTTTTGAGTCTCTTTTACGTTTGATGATCCACATTCCATAAACAACACTGGATTGACAACAAAGCCTGGGGTGTTTTGTATCAATTTCTTTATAAAACACGGATCACCAAAATGTCTAGAATGTTAGGCGAACAACGAAGAAACATAATATTCTGGGGCTAGTTAATTCCATTGATATATGTAAAAATAAACGTTGAATAGAGCTTGTCGTAGTTGGGAAGATACTGTTTAAAATATAATAATGGACAGATGTATGCTTTATTGTGAATATATACAAATGACCAAACATTCAGTGTTATAAGCCTTAGGTGAACTTATCAAAACAACATCAACATATTATGTTCTCGAAGAACATTCATATCATGGCTATGCAAGGAAGTTACATGCGATACCACTTAACACTACATGAAAACTTAATATTTTGTAGACGTCAACGATTGTGTCAGCGTGCCTTGTCAGAATGGTGGCACTTGTACTGATGTAGTGAACGGATACACTTGCGACTGTGTTACTGGCTACAATGGTGTCAACTGCGAAATAAGTATGTATATGTATTAGCATAGCTGTGCCGCTTAATGGTCAAGTATATATATACGTTAAGTTATCCTTCAAATATAGTATACCATGACCGGCACAAGTATGTCTTGAAATGTTTATTCAAGTAATTATATTTGGACATAGCAGCTTAGATAATAATAATAGTACTAAAGTACATTACACAAAAAGTCTCCGACATGATGGAGTTTGTTTTGAAGATAATGCCCCATGTTCCTCAAGCAATGCTATCATGGACAGGTAAAGAAGGTCATCAAAGAAGAAAGCTTGTCATAACACAAAACGTGACAGCTAATGCAAATACGATCTTAGTTGAATGTATCGAAGACAATTGAAATGGGCAAAATGAATGATGATTTCGTACAAGCCGTTTGTATGATGGCAACATTGAAATGACCAGATGTTTAGTGCAAGAATTCGTAGATCGGGTCATATTATTCCAACATGTGGAAATGGGCAAGACTAATAGTATTTGATTCGAACAATGATGATATTCATGGTAACGTGTGATACTTATTGGATACTGTAATTGTTTTGATAACTGCTGAATTTTTTGTAGACGTAAATGAGTGTTCCAGCAACCCATGCCAGAATAGCGGAACATGCAATGATGGAGTGAATGGCTACACTTGCGACTGTATTCCCGGTTACGTTGGTAACGAATGCGGAACAGGTATACCTAATTATTTATAAGTTGGTCATATACGTTTTTAGAATTAATAGGCACGATCGTATGCGTCAATTATAGAATAATATGACAATTATCAATGCGTCTTAAAACGCTGATTCAAATATGAATATTCGGACATTCCAACTTAGATAATAATGATAATAATAAAATATGTATCAAGAAATGTTGAGAGAACATCCAGTTGATTTGGAAGAGAATGACAAACGTTCGTTAAAAAAAATTCCAGAAAGCCAGAGGACAATTACAAAACAAACATAATTTAAACAAATGTGATATCTATCAGAAACCCATTTCAAATAATTGTTAGAGAACATGTTACAGGCCAAAATCGAAACAATTACAGGTAGAAGGTCATTGTGTTGTTTGGAATTTAAATGAAAACATATTTAGTTCTATAAATCGCAAGTTTTGTGATATGATTTCAATATGCGCAAATGGTCACGTATAATATTTTTGTGTTATTCGAGAAAGCAAAGTATTCGTGGTAGGGCGTGATTTTACGCTGAAACTATATCGTAATATGCTTCATATTTTGTAGACGTGAACGAGTGTTCCAGCAACCCATGCCAAAATAGCGGCACGTGCAATGATGGAGTGAACGGCTATACTTGCGACTGTGTTCCTGGTTACGTTGGTACTGAATGTGGAACAGGTATGTCTACTTACTTATATAAATATATATTGGAAACACATGATTTTAGAGTAAAAACACATGAACGTACGTGTCAACTGTATTATAATATATCAGTTGTAAATTCGCCTTAACACATTTATTACAATAAGGATATCAGGACATTCCAGCTGAGAATATAATGTTAATAGTAACACCTATGTGAAAAAATTGAGAGAACACGCAGTTTATTTGGAAGATAATTTCAAAAGTTATTGTAGTAAAGATCTCAAAAGACCAAAAAACAATTCAGATTAAAACATAATTGATAACATGTCATAGCTATTACAAGAATATTTAATATAGTGTTTCGATACAATTTTATTGTTTATAATCGAAAAAAGAACATGTAGAATGCCATTTTTTTACTAAATTAAATACATTTTAGATCTAGAATTCGTAGCTGACAAATTATTTCATTTTGTGGAAATTGGTAGGTATAATATTGTTGCGTGATTTGACCAAGGAAGATATTCTTGGAAGGGGATGATATTGCGTTAACAATTGTTTTGTACTGGAAAGGTTAATACTATTTTGTAGACGTGAACGAGTGCTCCAGCAACCCATGTCAAAATAGCGGCACGTGCAATGATGGGGTGAACGGTTATACTTGCGATTGTTTTCCCGGTTACGTTGGTACAGAATGCGAAACAAGTATGTCTACATATGTATATTACACATATATGTAGATCAGACGTTTTTATCGAGTAACCATATATTAATGTATGCGTACACTTTATTATAATATGCCACTTATAAGTGTGTTTTCAAATTGTTATTCAAATAAAAATATTCGGATATTCCAGTTCAGACAAAAATGATAATAAAAAGTATGTCAGAACAAATTTGGTGAGAGCATGCAGTATATTTGAAAGAGAACGTCACAAATTGCTGAAGAAAAGATTTCCAGATCAGCAGAAGACGATTATCAATCAAACATAATTGAAAACGTTTCATAGCTGTTACAAATATATTTTTCATAGTGTTTCGATAAAATGTTATTGTTTATAATAAAAAGAACAGATAGAATGCCTTTTTGCTGTGTGAAATTAAAATCAACTCATATATAGTTATGGAATTCGTCGTTGTTGTAACAGCATTCCAATATGTACAAAATGGTCAGGTATAATATTGAAGTGTTTATCGAACAAGGAACATATTCGTGGAGGGGCGATATTACGTAGAAACAGTTTTATACTACAAAGGCTTAATAATATTTTGTAGACGTGAACGAGTGTTCAAGCAACCCATGTCAAAATAGCGGCACGTGCAATGATGGAGTGAACGGCTACAATTGCGACTGTATTCCCGGCTACGTTGGTAACGAATGCGAAACAGGTATATCTATTTATTTATAAGATGGTCAAAGACGTTTTTATAATCAACATGCAAGAACGTATGCTTGAGTTATATTATAATATGACAATTATAAATGCATCTTAAAAGGCTGATTCAAATATGGATATTCGGAAATTCCAGCTTAGATAATAATGATAAAAATCAAATATGTATCAGGAATTTTTTAGAGAACATCCAGTTGATTTGGAAGAGAATGACAAACGTTCCTAAAAAATTAAAGAAAAGCAGAGGGCAATTATAAAACAAACATAATTTAAACAAATGTGATATCTATCACAAACCCATTTCAAATAATTTATCGAGAACATGTTAGAGGCTAAAATCGAAACAATTACAGGTAGAACGGCATTTTGTTGTTTGGAATTTAAATGAAAACATATTTAGTTCTATAAATCGCAGGTGTTGTGATATGATTTCAATATGCGCAAATGGTAAGGTATAATAATTTTGTGTTATACGAGAAAGAAAAGTAATCGTGGTAGGGCGTGATTTTGCGCTGAAACTGTATCGTAATATGCTTAATATTTTGTAGACGTGAACGAGTGTTCCAGCAACCCATGTCAAAATAGCGGCACGTGCAATGATGGAGTGAACGGCTATACATGCGACTGTGTTCCTGGTTTCGTTGGTACAGAATGCGGAACAGGTATATCTACTGATTTATATACTTATGTGTCGGTGAATCATGATTTTCAAGTAAACGTACTTGAACTGATGCGTCAACTATTTTGTAATATGCCAGTAATATATGCGTCTTAAAATGTTTATTCACATCAGGATATACGGACATTCCCACTTAGATAATAATGAAAATAACAAAAGATGTCTGTAGAAATTTGGTGAGAACATGCAGTTTACTTTGTAGATAATGTCAACATTTTCTGAACTAAACATTCAAGTAGAAGACAATTATTAAACAAACATTACTGAACAAAAATGTGACAGCAAATACAACTATAATTTTTCGAGTAAACATTATTGCCTGAACACGGAAAAAGAACACGTAGAAGGAATTTTGGTTGTATGGAATTAAAATGACCATATGTTTAGTTCTAGAAATCGTAGGTGTTTTTACTGATTCCAACAAGTCCAGATGGGCAGGTATAATATTGTTGCGTTATTCCAACAAGGAAGACATTCGATGTAGGGCGTGATGTTATTTAGAAACTCTATTGTTCTGTAAATGTTTAATATTTTGTAGATGGTAAGGAGTGTTCCAGCAACCCGTGTCAGAACAGCGGCACTTGCAATGATGGAGTGAACAGTTACATTTGCGTCTGTGATACAGGTTACTTTGGAGACAATTGCGAAACAGGTATGTCTACGTATATGTATTGTTCCGCCACAAGAATCTCTAGTGCATATACATAAAATAATGCCTCAAACACATTACATCATCAAGTTTTGATATGGTCGGGAAACTATTGTTACATCATTTAGTTTTGGGTCTCTTTTACGTTTGATGATCCACATTCCATAAACAACACTGGATTGACAACAAAGCCTGGGGTGTTTTGTATCAATTTCTTTATAAAACACGGATCACCAAAATGTCTAGAATGTTAGGCGAACAACGAAGAAACATAATATTCTGGGGCTAGTTAATTCCATTGATATGTGTAAAAATAAACGTTGAATACAGCTTGTCGTAGTTGGGAAGATACTGTTTAAAATATAATAATGGACAGATGTATGCTTTATTGTGAATATATACAAATGACCAAACATTCAGTGTTATAAGCCTTAGGTGAACTTATCAAAACAACATCAACATATTATGTTCTCGAAGAACATTCATATCACGGCTATGCAAGGAAGTTACATACGATACCACTTAACACTACATGAAAACTTAATATTTTGTAGACGTCAACGATTGTGGCAGCGTGCCTTGTCAGAATGGTGGCACTTGTACTGATGTAGTGAACGGATACACTTGCGACTGTGTTACTGGCTACAATGGTGTCAACTGCGAAATAAGTATGTCTATGTATTAGCATAGCTGTGCCGCTTAATGGTCAAGTATATATATATACGTTAAGGTTATCCTTCAAATATAGTATACCATGACCGGCACAAGGATTTCTTGAAATGTTTATTCAAGTAATTATATTTGGACATAGCAGCTTAGATAATAATAATAGTACTAAAGTACATTACACAAAAAGTCTCCGACATGATGGAGTTTGTTTCGAAGATAATGTCCCATGTTCCTCAAGCAATGCTATCATGGACAGGTAAAGAAGGTCATCAAAGAAGAAAGCTTGTCATAACACAAAACGTGACAGCTAATGCAAATACGATCTTAGTTGAATGTATCGAAGGCAATTGAAATGGGCAAAATGAATGATGATTTCGTACAAGCCGTTTGTATGATGGCAACATTGAAATGACCAGATGTTTAGTGCAAGAATTCGTAGATCGGGTCATATTATTCCAACATGTGGAAATGGGCAAGACTAATATTATTTGATTCGAACAATGATGATATTCATGGTAACGTGTGATACTTATTGGATACTGTAATTGTTTTGATAACTGCTGAATTTTTTTGTAGACGTAAATGAGTGTTCCAGCAACCCATGCCAGAATAGCGGAACATGCAATGATGGAGTGAATGGCTACACTTGCGACTGTATTCCCGGTTACGTTGGTACTGAATGTGGAACAGGTATATCTAATTATTTATAAGTTGGTCATATACGTTTTTAGAATTAATAGGCACGATCGTATGCGTCAATTATAGAATAATATGACAATTATCAATGCGTCTTAAAACGCTGATTCAAATATGAATATTCGGACATTCCAACTTAGATAATAATGATAATAATAAAATATGTATCAAGAAATGTTGAGAGAACATCCAGTTGATTTGGAAGAGAATGACAAACGTTCGTAAAAAAATTCCAGAAAGCCAGAGGACAATTACAAAACAAACATAATTTAAACAAATGTGATATCTATCAGAAACCCATTTCAAATAATTGTTAGAGAACATGTTACAGGCCAAAATCGAAACAATTACAGGTAGAAGGTCATTGTGTTGTTTGGAATTTAAATGAAAACATATTTAGTTCTATAAATCGCAAGTTTTGTGATATGATTTCAATATGCGCAAATGGTCACGTATAATATTTTTGTGTTATTCGAGAAAGCAAAGTATTCGTGGTAGGGCGTGATTTTACGCTGAAACTATATCGTAATATGCTTCATATTTTGTAGACGTGAACGAGTGTTCCAGCAACCCATGTCAAAATAGCGGCACGTGCAATGATGGAGTGAACGGCTATACTTGCGACTGTGTTCCTGGTTACGTTGGTACTGAATGTGGAACAGGTATGTCTACTTACTTATATAAATATATATTGGAAACACATGATTTTAGAGTAAAAACACATGAACGTACGTGTCAACTGTATTATAATATGTCAGTTGTAAATGCGCCTTAACACATTTATTACAATAAGGATATCAGGACATTCTAGCTGAGAATATAATGTTAATAGTAACACCTATGTGAAAAAATTGAGCGAACACGCAGTTTATTTGGAAGGTAATTTCAAAAGTTATTGTAGTAAAGATCTCAAAAGACCAAAAAACAATTCAGATTAAAACATAATTGATAACATGTCATAGCTATTACAAGAATATTTAATATAGTGTTTCGATACAATTTTATTGTTTATAATCGAAAAAAGAACATGTAGAATGCCATTTTTTTTACCAAATTAAATACATTTTAGATCTAGAATTCGTAGCTGACAAATTATTTCATTTTGTGGAAATTGGTAGGTATAATATTGTTGCGTGATTTGACCAAGGAAGATATTCTTGGAAGGGGATGATATTGCGTTAACAATTGTTTTGTACTGGAAAGGTTAATACTATTTTGTAGACGTGAACGAGTGCTCCAGCAACCCATGTCAAAATAGCGGCACGTGCAATGATGGGGTGAACGGTTATACTTGCAATTGTTTTCCCGGTTACGTTGGTACAGAATGCGAAACAAGTATGTCTACATATGTATATTACACATATATGTAGATCAGACGTTTTTATCGAGTAACCATATATTAATGTATGCGTACACTTTATTATAATATGCCAATTATAAGTGTGTTTTCAAATTGCTATTCAAACAAAAATATTCGGATATTCCAGTTCAGACAATAATGATAATAAAAAAGTATGTCAGAACAAATTTGGTGAGAGCATGCAGTATATTTGAAAGAGAACGTCACAAATTGCTGAAGAAAAGATTTCCAGATCAGCAGAAGATGATTATCAATCAAACATAATTGAAAACGTTTCATAGCTGTTACAAATATATTTTGCATAGTGTTTCGATAAAATGTTATTGTTTATAATAAAAAAGAACAGATAGAATGCCTTTTTGCTGTGTGAAATTAAAATCAACTCATATATAGTTATGGAATTCGTCGGTGTTGTTACAGCATTCCAATATGTACAAATGGTCAGGTATAATATTGTAGTGTTTATCGAACAAGGAACATATTCGTGGAGGGGCGATATTACGTAGAAACAGTTTTATACTACAAAGGCTTAATAATATTTTGTAGACGTGAACGAGTGTTCAAGCAACCCATGTCAAAATGGCGGAACATGCAATGATGGAGTGAACGGCTACAATTGCGACTGTATTCCCGGCTACGTTGGTAACGAATGCGAAACAGGTATATCTATTTATTGATAAGATGGTCAAAGACGTTTTTATAATCAACATGCAAGAACGTATGCTTGAGTTATATTATAATATGACAATTATAAATGCATCTTAAAAGGCTGATTCAAATATGGATATTCGGAAATTCCAGCTTAGATAATAATGATAAAAATCAAATATGTATCAGGAATTTTTTAGAGAACATCCAGTTGATTTGGAAGAGAATGACAAACGTTCCTAAAAAATTCAAGAAAAGCAGAGGACAATTATAAAACAAACATAATTTAAACAAATGTGATATCTATCACAAACCCATTTCAAATAATTTATCGAGAACATGTTAGAGGCTAAAATCGAAACAATTACAGGTAGAATGGCATTTTGTTGTTTGGAATTTAAATGAAAACATATTTAGTTCTATAAATCGCAGGTTTTGTGATATGATTTCAATATGCGCAAATGGTAAGGTATAATAATTTTGTGTTATTCGAGAAAGAAAAGTAACCGTGGTAGGGCGTGATTTTGCGCTGAAACTGTATCGTAATATGCTTAATATTTTGTAGACGTGAACGAGTGTTCCAGCAACCCATGTCAAAATAGCGGCACGTGCAATGATGGAGTGAACGGCTATACATGCGACTGTGTTCCTGGTTTCGTTGGTACAGAATGCGGAACAGGTATATCTACTGATTTATATACTTATGTGTCGGTGAATCATGATTTTCAAGTAAACGTACTTGAACTGATGCGTCAACTATTTTGTAATATGCCAGTAATATATGCGTCTTAAAATGTTTATTCACATCAGGATATACGGACATTCCCACTTAGATAATAATGAAAATAACAAAAGATGTCTGTAGAAATTTGGTGAGAACATGCAGTTTACTTTGTAGATAATGTCAACATTTTCTGAACTAAACATTCAAGTAGAAGACAATTATTAAACAAACATTACTGAACAAAAATGTGAGAGCAAATACAACTATAATTTTTCGAGTAAACATTATTGCCTGAACACGGAAAAAGAACACGTAGAAGGAATTTTGGTTGTATGGAATTAAAATGACCATATGTTTAGTTCTAGAAATCGTAGGTGTTTTTACTGATTCCAACAAGTCCAAATGGGCAGGTATAATATTGTTGCGTTATTCCAACAAGGAAGACATTCGATGTAGGGCGTGATGTTATTTAGAAACTCTATTGTTCTGTAAATGTTTAATATTTTGTAGATGGTAACGAGTGTTCCAGCAACCCGTGTCAGAACAGCGGCACTTGCAATGATGGAGTGAACAGTTACATTTGCGTCTGTGATACAGGTTACTTTGGAGACAATTGCGAAACAGGTATGTCTACGTATATGTATTGTTCCGCCACAAGAAGTCTCTAGTGCATATACATAAAATAATGCCTCAAACACATTACATCATCAAGTTTTGATATGGTCGGGAAACTATTGTTACATCATTTAGTTTTGAGTCTCTTTTACGTTTGATGATCCACATTCCATAAACAACACTGGATTGACAACAAAGCCTGGGGTGTTTTGTATCAATTTCTTTATAAAACACGGATCACCAAAATGTCTAGAATGTTAGGCGAACAACGAAGAAACATAATATTCTGGGGCTAGTTAATTCCATTGATATATGTAAAAATAAACGTTGAATACAGCTTGTCGTAGTTGGGAAGATACTGTTTAAAATATAATAATGGACAGATGTATGCTTTATTGTGAATATATACAAATGACCAAACATTCAGTGTTATAAGCCTTAGGTGAACTTATCAAAACAACATCAACATATTATGTTCTCGAAGAACATTCATATCACGGCTATGCAAGGAAGTTACATACGATACCACTTAACACTACATGAAAACTTAATATTTTGTAGACGTCAACGATTGTGTCAGCGTGCCTTGTCAGAATGGTGGCACTTGTACTGATGTAGTGAACGGATACACTTGCGACTGTGTTACTGGCTACAATGGTGTCAACTGCGAAATAAGTATGTCTATGTATTAGCATAGCTGTGCCGCTTAATGGTCAAGTATATATATATACGTTAAGGTTATCCTTCAAATATAGTATACCATGACCGGCACAAGGATTTCTTGAAATGTTTATTCAAGTAATTATATTTGGACATAGCAGCTTAGATAATAATAATAGTACTAAAGTACATTACACAAAAAGTCTCCGACATGATGGAGTTTGTTTCGAAGATAATGTCCCATGTTCCTCAAGCAATGCTATCATGGACAGGTAAAGAAGGTCATCAAAGAAGAAAGCTTGTCATAACACAAAACGTGACAGCTAATGCAAATACGATCTTAGTTGAATGTATCGAAGGCAATTGAAATGGGCAAAATGAATGATGATTTCGTACAAGCCGTTTGTATGATGGCAACATTGAAATGACCAGATGTTTAGTGCAAGAATTCGTAGATCGGGTCATATTATTCCAACATGTGGAAATGGGCAAGACTAATATTATTTGATTCGAACAATGATGATATTCATGGTAACGTGTGATACTTATTGGATACTGTAATTGTTTTGATAACTGCTGAATTTTTTGTAGACGTAAATGAGTGTTCCAGCAACCCATGCCAGAATAGCGGAACATGCAATGATGGAGTGAATGGCTACACTTGCGACTGTATTCCCGGTTACGTTGGTAACGAATGCGGAACAGGTATATCTAATTATTTATAAGTTGGTCATATACGTTTTTAGAATTAATAGGCACGATCGTATGCGTCAATTATAGAATAATATGACAATTATCAATGCGTCTTAAAACGCTGATTCAAATATGAATATTCGGACATTCCAACTTAGATAATAATGATAATAATAAAATATGTATCAAGAAATGTTGAGAGAACATCCAGTTGATTTGGAAGAGAATGACAAACGTTCGTAAAAAAAATTCCAGAAAGCCAGAGGACAATTACAAAACAAACATAATTTAAACAAATGTGATATCTATCAGAAACCCATTTCAAATAATTGTTAGAGAACATGTTACAGGCCAAAATCGAAACAATAACAGGTAGAAGGTCATGGTGTTGTTTGGAATTTAAATGAAAACATATTTAGTTCTATAAATCGCAGGTTTTGTGATATGATTTCAATATGCGCAAATGGTCACGTATAATATTTTTGTGTTATTCGAGAAAGCAAAGTATTCGTGGTAGGGCGTGATTTTACGCTGAAACTATATCGTAATATGCTTCATATTTTGTAGACGTGAACGAGTGTTCCAGCAACCCATGCCAAAATAACGGCACGTGCAATGATGGAGTGAACGGCTATACTTGCAACTGTGTTCCTGGTTACGTTGGTACTGAATGTGGAACAGGTATGTCTACTTACTTACATAAATATATATTGGAAACACATGATTTTAGAGTAAAAACACATGAACGTACGTGTCAACTGTATTATAATATATCAGTTGTAAATTCGCCTTAACACATTTATTACAATAAGGATATCAGGACATTCCAGCTGAGAATATAATGTCAATGGTAACACCTATTTGAAAAAATTGAGAGAACACACAGTTTATTTGGAAGGTAATTTCAAAAGTTATTGTAGTAAAGATCTCAAAAGACCAAAAAACAATTCAGATTAAAACATAATTGATAACATGTCATAGCTATTACAAGAATATTTAATATAGTGTTTCGTTACAATTTTATTGTTTATAATCGAAAAAAGAACATGTAGAATGCCATTTTTTTACTAAATTAAATACATTTTAGATCTAGAATTCGTAGCTGACAAATTATTTCATTTTGTGGAAATTGGTAGGTATAATATTGTTGCGTGATTTGACCAAGGAAGATATTCTTGGAAGGGGATGATATTGCGTTAACAATTGTTTTGTACTGGAAAGGTTAATAATATTTTGTAGACGTGAACGAGTGCTCCAGCAACCCATGTCAAAATAGCGGCACGTGCAATGATGGGGTGAACGGTTATACTTGCAATTGTTTCCCCGGTTACGTTGGTACAGAATGCGAAACAAGTATGTCTACATATGTATATTACACATATATGTAGATCAGACGTTTTTATCGAGTAACCATATATTAATGTATGCGTAAACTTTATTATAATATGCCAATTATAAGTGTGTTTTCAAATTGTTATTCAAATAAAAATATTCGGATATTCCAGTTCAGACAATAATGATAATAAAAAAGTATGTCAGAACAAATTTGGTGAGAGCATGCAGTATATTTGAAAGAGAACGTCACAAATTGCTGAAGAAAAGATTTCCAGATCAGCAGAAGACGATTATCAATCAAACATAATTGAAAACGTTTCATAGTTGTTACAAATATATTTTGCATAGTGTTTCGATAAAATGTTATTGTTTATAATAAAAAAGAACAGATAGAATGCCTTTTTGCTGTGTGAAATTAAAATCAACTCATATATAGTTATGGAATTCGTCGGTGTTGTTACAGCATTCCAATATGTACAAATGGTCAGGTATAATATTGTAGTGTTTATCGAACAAGGAACATATTCGTGGAGGGGCGATATTACGTAGAAACAGTTTTATACTACAAAGGCTTAATAATATTTTGTAGACGTGAACGAGTGTTCAAGCAACCCATGTCAAAATGGCGGAACATGCAATGATGGAGTGAACGGCTACAATTGCGACTGTATTCCCGGCTACGTTGGTAACGAATGCGAAACAGGTATATCTATTTATTTATAAGATGGTCAAAGACGTTTTTATAATCAACATGCAAGAACGTATGCTTGAGTTATATTATAATATGACAATTATAAATGCATCTTAAAAGGCTGATTCAAATATGGATATTCGGAAATTCCAGCTTAGATAATAATGATAAAAATCAAATATGTATCAGGAATTTTTTAGAGAACATCCAGTTGATTTGGAAGAGAATGACAAACGTTCCTAAAAAATTCAAGAAAAGCAGAGGACAATTAAAAAACAAACATAATTTAAACAAATGTGATATCTATCACAAACCCATTTCAAATAATTTATCGAGAACATGTTAGAGGCTAAAATCGAAACAATTACAGGTAGAACGGCATTTTGTTGTTTGGAATTTAAATGAAAACATATTTAGTTCTATAAATCGCAGGTGTTGTGGTATGATTTCAATATGCGCAAATGGTCAGGTATAATATTTTTGTGTTATTCGAGAAAGAAAGGTATTCGTGGTAGGGCGTGATTTTGCGCTGAAACTGTATCGTAATATGCTTAATATTTTGTAGACGTGAACGAGTGTTCCAGCAACCCATGTCAAAATAGCGGCACGTGCAATGATGGAGTGAACGGCTATACTTGCGACTGTGTTCCTGGTTTCGTTGGTACAGCATGCGGAACAGGTATATCTACTGATTTATATACATATATGTCGGTGAAACATGATTTTCAAGTAAACATACTTGAACTTATCCGTCATCTATATTGTAATTTGCCAGTAATATATGCGACTTAAAATGTTTATTCACATCAGGATATGCGGACATTCCCGCTTAGATAATAATGAAAATAACAAAAGATTTCTGTAGAAATTTGGTGAGAACATGCAGTTTACTTCGTAGATAATGTCAAAATTTTCTTAACTAAAGATTCAAGTTGAAGAGAATTATTAAACAAACATTACTGAACAAAAATGTGACAGCAAATACAAATATAATGTTTCGAGTAAACGATATTGTCTGAACACGAAAAAAGAACAGGTAGAAGGAATTTTTGTTGTATGGAATTGAAATGAACATATGTTTAGTTCTAGAAATCGTATGTGTTTTTACTGATTCCAACAAGTCCAAATGGGCAAGTATAATATTGTTGCGTTATTCGAACAAAGAAGACATTCGATGTAGGGCGTGATGTTATTTAGAAACTCTATTGTTCTATAAATGCTTAATATTTTGTAGACGAGAACGAGTGTTCCAGCAACCCGTGTCAGAACAGCGGCACTTGCAATGATGGAGTGAACAGTTACATTTGCGTCTGTGATACTGGTTACTTTGGTGACAATTGCGAAACAGGTATGTCTACGTATATGCATAGTTACGCCACATGAGTCTCTAGTGCAGATACATAATATAATGCTTCAAACACATTACATCATAAAGTTTTGATATCGGCGGAAAATTATTCTATATATATATATATATATATATATATATATATATATATATATATATATATATATATATATATATATATATATATATATATATATATATATATATATATATATATATATATATATATATATATATATATTTCGCCGAACAAAAATCGGGTAAGATCAAACATTGTTACATAATTTAATTTTGAGTCTCTTTTACGTTTGATGATCAACATTCCATCATCACAACTGGATTGACAACAACGTCTGGGGTGTTTTGTATCAATTTCTTTATGAAACACGGATCAGCAAAATGTCTAGAATGTTAGGCGAACAACGAAGAAACATAATTCTGGGGCTAGCTAATACCATTCATATATGTAAAAACAAACGTTGAATAGAGCTGGTCGTGGTTTGGAAGATACTGTTTAAAATCGAATAATGAACAGATGAATGCTTTATTGTGAATATATACAAATGACCAAACGTTCAGTGCTATAAGCGTTAGGTGACCGTATCAAAACAACATCAACATATCGTGTACTCGAAAAACGTTCATATCATGGCTATTCAAGGAAGTTACATGCGAACCATTTAACACTACATGGATACTTAATATTTTGTTGACGTCAACGATTGTGTCAGCGTGCCTTGTCAGAATGGTGGCACTTGTACTGATGTAGTGAACGGATACACTTGCGACTGTGTTACTGGCTACAATGGTGTCAACTGCGATATAAGTATGTCTATTTACTAGAATAGCTGTGCCGCTTAATGGTCAAGTTTATATACGTTAAGTAGTCCTTCAAATATATTATGACATGACCGGCACAAGTATGTACTGAACTGTTTATTCAAATAATTATATTTGGACATAGCAGCTTAGATAATAATAATACTACTAAAGTACATTACATAAAAAGTCTCCGACAACATGCAGTTTGTTTCGAAGATAATGTCCCATGTTCCTCAAGCAATGGTATCATACACAGCTAAAGTAGGTCATAAAAGAAGAAAGCTTGTCCTAACACAAAACGTGACAGCTAATGAAAATACGATCTTAGTTGAATGTATCGAAGGCAATTGAAATTGACAAAATGAATGAAGATTTCGTAGAAGCCGTTTGTATGATGGTAACCTTGAAATGACCAGATGTTTAGTGCAAGAATTCGTAGATGGGGTCATATTATTCCAACATGTGGAAATGAGCAAGACTAATATTATCTGATTTGAACAATGATGATATTCTTGGTAATGTGTGATACTTATTATTATTAGGACCTATATTATTCTTAATTTATATCAATGACTTGGACGAGAGTATAACAAGTAACGTACTGAAATTTGCGGACGACACAAAACTGTTTAGAATGGTTAATACTGATGGTGATAAACAACATTTACAAAACGATCTAGACAGATTAGTGAAATGGTCTGAGAAATGGCAGATGCTGTTCAATTTTGGGAAATGTAAATGCCTACATACAGGACATGGGAACTTGAATGTAAACTATAAAATGGGAGCTACTGTTCTTGGTACTACTGTAAAAGAAAAGACTTAGGAGTTACAATAAGCGCTGATATGAAAGTTTCAGAGCAGTGTGGTATTGCAGCTTCAAAGGGTAATCAAATTCTTGGATTGATTAGAAGAAACATAACATACAAGGGAAAAAGTTAATTACACCTCTTTATAAAGCAATAGTTAGACCTCATTTAGAATACTGTATACAAGCATGGAGACCATATCGTAAGAAGGATATAGATACGCTTGAACGCATACAAAGGAGAGCAACTAAAATGATTCCAGAACTTAGAGACCTTAGTTATGAAGAACGCCTGAAAGAATGTGGTTTAACCACTCTAGAGACAAGGAGGTTAAGAGGAGATCAGATTGAAGTTTTTAAGATATTGAATGGGTATGAAAATATTGATAGAAATATGTTTTTCTCACTCAAGAAGGATAGCAGAACTAGAGGACATGAGGTAAAATTAGTAAAGGATCAATGTAGATTGGACATCAGGAAGCACTCGTTCTCACAGAGGACAATAAATGAATGGAACAAACTGTCTACAGATTGTGTAACTGCTAGCAGCGTGAATATGTTTAAAAACAAGGTTGACACATATATCAGGAGGGCGGGTTATAAGTAGGTGAACATTGTTGGACTCTCGATAAGCCAATGGCTTCCTTGTCCACTTGCCATCTGGGCCTTTGGCTTGGATGGCAAATCTTGTTGTTACTTATTGGATACTGTAATTGTTTTGATAATTGCTGAATTTTTTTGTAGACGTGAATGAGTGTTCCAGCAACCCATGCCTGAATAGCGGAACATGCAATGATGGAGCGAATGGCTACACTTGCGACTGCATTCCCGGTTACGTTGGTAACGAATGCGGAACAGGTATATCTAATGATTTATAAGTTGGTCATATACGTTTTTAGAATTAATATACACGATCGTATGCGTCAATTATAGTATAATATGACAACTATCAATGCGTCTTAAGACGCTGATTCAAATATGGATATTCGGACATTCCAGCTTAGATAATAATGATAATAATAAAATATGTATCAAGAAATGTTGAGAGAACATGCAGTTGATTTGGAAGAGAATGACAAACGTTCCTAAATAAATTCCAGAAAAGCAGAGGACAATTATAAAACAAACATAATTTAAACAAATGTGATATCTATCACAAACACATTTCAAATATTTTTTCGAGAACATGTTGCAGGCTAAAATCGAAACAACTACAGGTAGAAGGTAATTTTGTTTTTTGGAATTTAAATGAAAACATATTTAGTTATATAAATCACAGGTGTTGTGATATGATTTCAATAGGCGCAAATGGTCAGGTATAATATTTTTGTGTTATTCGAGAAAGAAAGGTATTCGTGGTAGGGCGTGATTTTGCGCTGAAACTGTATCGTAATATGCTTAATTTTTTTGTAGACGTGAACGAGTGTTCCAGCAACCCATGTCAAAATAGCGGCACGTGCAATGATGGAGTGAACGGCTATACTTGCGACTGTGTTCCTGGTTTCGTTGGTACAGCATGCGGAACAGGTATATCTACTGATTTATATACATATATGTCGGTGAAACATGATTTTCAAGTAAACATACTTGAACTTATCCGTCAACTATATTGTAATTTGCCAGTAATATATGCGTCTTAAAATGTTTATTCACATCAGGATATGCGGACATTCCGGCTTAGATAATAATGAAAATAACAAAAGATTTCTGTAGAAATTTGGTGAGAACATGCAGTTTACTTTGTAGATAATGTCAAAATTTTCTGAACTAAAGATTCAAGTAGAAGAGAATTATTAAACAAACATTATTGAAAAAAAATGTAACAGCAAATACAAATATAATGTTTCGAGTAAACGATATTGTCTGAACACGAAAAAAGAACAGGTAGAAGGAATTTTTGTTGTATGGAATTGAAATGAACATGTTTAGTTCTAGAAATCGTAGGTGTTTTTACTGATTCCAACAAGTCCAAATGGGCAGGTATAATATTGTTGCGTTATTCGAACAAGGAAGATATTCGATGTAGGGCGTGATGTTTTTTAGAAACTCTATTGTTCTATAAATGCTTAATATTTTGTAGACGAGAACGAGTGTTCCAGCAACCCGTGTCAGAACAGCGGCACTTGCAATGATGGAGTGAACAGTTACATTTGCGTCTGTGATACTGGTTACTTTGGTGACAATTGCGAAACAGGTATGTATACATATATGTATAGTTACGTCTCTAGTGCATATACATCATATAATGCTTCAAACACATTACAGCATCAAGTTTTGATATGTTCGGAAAATTACTCTCTCTCTCTCTCTCTCTTATATATATATATATATATATATATATATATATATATATATATATATATATATATATATATATATATATATATATATATATATATATATATATATATATATATATATATATATATATATATATATATATATATATATATATATATATATATATATATATTTCGCCGAAGAAAAATCGGGTAAGATCAAACATTGTTACATAATTTAATTTTGAGTCTCTTTTACGTTTGATGATCCACATTTCATTATCAACACTGGATTGACAACAAAGCCTGGGGTGTTTTGTTTAAATTTCTTTATGAAACACGGATCAGCAAAATGTCTAGAATGTTAGGCGAACAACGAAGAAACATAATTCTGGGGCTAGCTAATACCATTCATATATGTAAAAAGATACGTTGACTAGAGCTTGTCGTAGTTGGGAAGATGCGGTTTAAAATCGAATAATGGACAGATTTATGCTTTATTGTGAATATATACAAATGACCAAACATTCAATGCTATAAGTCTTAGGTGACCGTATAAAAACAAAATCAACATATTATGTCTCGAAGAACATTCATATCATGGCTATACAAGGAAGTTACATGCGATACAATTCAATACTACATAGAAACTTAATATGTTGTAGACGCCAATGATTGTGTCAGCATGCCTTGTTTTTTTCGAAGGTAATGTCCCATGTTCATCAAGCAATTATATCATGGACAGCTGAAGAAGGTCATAAAAGAAGATAGCTTGTCCTAATACAAAACGTGACAGCCAATGCAAACATGATCTTAGTTGAATGTATCGGACGCAATTGTAATGGGCAAAATGAATGAAGATTTCGTAGAAGCCGTTTGTATGATGGCAACCTTGAAATGACCAGATGTTTAGTGCAAGAATTCGTAGATGTTGTCATATGATTTCACCATGTGGAAATGGGCAAGACTAATATTATTCGATTCGAACAATGATGATATTCATGGTAATGTGTGTTACTTATTGGATATTGTAATTGTTTTGATAATTGCTGATTTTTTTGTAGATGTGAATGAGTGTTCCAGCAACCCATGCCAGAATAGCGGAACATGCAATGATGGAGTGAACGGCTACACTTGCGACTGTATTCCCGGCTACGTTGGTAACGAATGCGGAACAGGTATATCGAATTATTGATAAGTTGGTCAAAGACGTTTTTAGAATCAATATGCAAGAACGTATGCGTCAATTATATTATAATATATGACAATTATCAATGCGACTTAAAATGCTGATTCAAATATCGATATTCGGACATTCCAGCTTAGATAATAATGATAATAATAAAATATGTATCAAGAAATGTTGAGAGAACATCCAGTTGATTTGGATGAGAATGACAAACGTTCCTAAACAATTCCAGAACAGCAGAGGACAATTATAAAACAAACATAATTTAAACAAATGTGATATCTATCAGAAACCCATTAATTTTTCGAGAACATGTTAGAGGCTAAAATCAAAACAACTACATGTAGAAGGTCTTTTTGTCGTGTGGAATTTAAAGGAAAACATATTTAGATCTATCATTCGCAAGTGTTGTGATATGATTGCAAAATGCGCAAATGGTCAGGAATACTATTTTTGTGTTATTCGAGAAAGGATGGTATTCGTGGTAGGGCGTGATTTCACCCTGAAACGGCATCGCAATATGCTTAGTATTTTGAAGACGTGAACGAGTGTTCCAGCAACCCATGTCAAAATAGCGGCACGTGCAATGATGTAGTGAACGGCTATACTTGCGACTGTGTTCCTGATTTCGTTGGTACAAAATGCGGAATAGGTATATATATTGATTTATATACATATATGTAATTGTTTTGATAATTGCTGAATTTTTTTATAGACGTGAATGAGTGTTCCAGCAACCCATGCCAGAATAGCGGAACATGCAATGATGGAGTGAATGGCTACACTTGCGACTGTATTCTCGGTTACGTTGGTAAAGAATGCGGAACAAGTATGTCTACTTATGTAAATATCTGAACTGATGTGTCAATTATATTGTAATGTGTCTGTAATAAATGCGTTTATTCAAAGAAGGATATATGCACATTTACGCTTAGACAATATTAATAGTAACAACAGATTTTTGAGGAAATTTGGGGAAAACGTGTAATTTATTTGGAAGAGAATGTCAAAATGTCCTGAAGTACAGATTCCAAGAATAGCAAAATACAATGCTTAAACAAACATTATTGAACAAAAATGTGACAGCTAATGGAAATATATTTTATTTAATGTTCCTATTAAATGTTATTGTCTCAAATCGAAAAAAAAGAACAGGTAGAAGGCATTTGTGTTTTATGGAATTGAAATGAAGATATGTTTAGTTGTTTGTACGTGATTTCAACACGTCCAAATGCGTAGTTTATTCGAACAAGGAAGTAAAATTGTGTTATTCGAACAAGGAAGACATTCAAGGTAGGCGTGATATTATTTAGAAACTGTATTGTATTGTAAATGCGTAAGATTTTGTAGACGAGAACGAGTGTTACACCAACCCGTGTCAGAACAGCGACACTTGCAATGATGGATTGAACGGCTACACTTTCGACTGCGATATTGGTTAATTTGGTTACAACTGCGAAACAAGAATGTCTACGCATGTTTTTTGTGCCATAAGAGTTTCTAGTGTAAACACATGACGTTGTTCCCCAAATGTTTTTTTTATTTTACTAATGTTTTATTTTGATGTATATATATATATACAGGTGTGTCGTGTTTAGATCAAAACACATACTTTACATTATATATCAAAAACATATGATGATAGCTATGATGCGTAATGTATTGGAGTGACAATTTATGTGGTGGTATTCGGACAATCATGCACGATGTCAGGCTAGAATAAATTCACTGAATGTTTTGTATGAATATCTTATTATACATTGATCAGCAAAATGTTTATAAAGTTAAACAAAATGGAACAAGCATATACTAATCATGCGACTAGGTAACATTAAATACGTTTGCACAACATAACGTCGACGAGACGAGAATTGCATTAGCTAGGATTCCATGGACATGTGAAGACAGAGATAGAAGATGAATGCTTATCTGACAAATTAATGAGATATATAGCACAAAAGTAAACTTAGTCTCCAGACCAGGTAAATATTTAAAAAGGAACATGTTGAAAGAGATGTAATAAATGTGCATCAGGAAACGATCAGATGTTCAGATCTAAAATTATTAGTAGTAATCGAACGATTGCAATATAAACAAACGTGCAAGAAAGGAATGCTATCATGATTGAGCAAGGACTGTATCCGTGGTAACGTATAATACTACTTGAACATTGTAGTTATACTGTCAATTGCTCAACATATTTTGTAGACGTGAACGAGTGTGCCAGCAACCCTTGTCAGAATGGTGGCACATGCAATGATGGAGTGGACGGCTACACTTGCGACTGTATTCCCGGTTACGTTGGTAACGAATGCGGAACAGGTATATCTAATTATTTATAAGTTGGTCATATACGTTTTTAGAATTAATATGCACGATCGTATGCGTCAATTATAATATAATATGACAATTATCAATGCGTCTTAAAATGTTCATATATATATATATATATATATATATATATATATATATATATATATATATATATATATATTACAAATAATGTTTCGAGAACACGTTTCGAAAATCGAAACAAGAACAGGTAGAAGGCCTTTATGTTGTGTGGAACTTAAAGAAACACATATTTAGTTCTATCATTCGGTATTGTTATATAATTCCAATATGCGCAAATGGACATGTATACATAAAAAACGTGCAAGAAAAAGGATGCTATCATTATTGTGCAAGGATTGTATTCGTTGTAACGTATTATACTACTTGAACATTGTAGTTCTACTGGCAATTGCTCAATATATTTTGTAGACGTGAACGAGTGTGCCAGCAACCCTTGCCAGAATGGTGGCACTTGCTCAGATGGAGAGAACGGATATACTTGCGACTGTTTTACTGGTTACGTTGGTGACAACTGTGAAACAAGTATGTCTACATATTATAGTTTGTAATTTGATTTGGATCATTTGTGGATGTGTGAGTGTACATACGTGCGTTAAAAAAAATACAAATGACAACTAAGAAAACAATCACGATTTTTAGATATCACCAAATGTGCCAGCAACCCATGCCAGAATTATGGAACATGCATCGCCGGTGTCGATGGTTATATCTGTTCGTGTACGGCAGAACTCTATACTGGTGTTCACTGCGAAACGGGTGAGTTAATTATTTCAGAGTGGCACTCCAAATCATATATCAATAAGATGACGTGACTTTTTTGGGTCACAACTGTATAAGGGCATATGAGCACCTACGTAATGAACATTGCGTGATTTTATTGCCTCACTGAAATTACTAATGTATCTTGTTGTATATAACTACTCAGTGCAATCGATTTTACGATATGCTTCAATATTATCATTATTCAAATATAGTGTATGTATTGGTATAGACATGCATGCGTGTCAATAATTGTGAACACCACATGCATAATTATCACGGCAAGACCTAACTGATTATGATTTAAATTACGGATACCGTATACTAACAATTTTGAAGATTTTGGAGTAGATATACTGCGTACAATAAAATCGCGTATTGTGCACATAGCTTGTTTTGTTTGTGTACGTTTGTTATTTTATGTGTTTGAAACAAAATTAACTGATTTATTTATTGATTGACTAATTGACGTGTTAACTGACTGGCTGATTGATTTAATTCCATATTTGCTGTTTGTACGTAGACATGTGAAGTGTGCTAGTGTTGTTGCTATATATTATTTAGTTAGTTGTTTTGCGGTTTAGACTAAGATTGAAGCAAACACTGTTTGATAATGTGTTGCTTGCTTTTTGGTGGTATAAAACTAAATTATAATACTAAGTATATTTATTAGCTGCATCCAATGGTTTATTTCTGACGATAAGTTGTGTACGCTATGATTACTGCATCAAGGTCAGTTTGCCTAAACACAAAGCAAATGTCTGTATTTAATTTGAAAATAATGTTCTGCGGCTACCGTACTAATATATTCTTGATTTGTTCAAAGAAAAAATAATCAGTTCGTATAAAATAATCAGTTCATAAAAACACACACACACACACACACACACACACACACACACACACACACACACACACACACACACACACACACACACACACACACACACACACACACACACACACACACACACACACACACACACACACACACACACACACACACACACACACACACACACACACACACACACACACACACACACACACACACACACACACACACACACACACACACACACACACACACACACACACACACACACACACACACACACACACACACACACACACACACACACACACACACACACACACACACACACACACACACACACACACACACACACACACACACACACACACACACACACACACACACACACACACACACACACACACACACACACACACACACACACACACACACACACACACACACACACACACACACACACACACACACACACACACACACACACACACACACACACACACACACACACACACACACACACACACACACACACACACACACACACACACACACACACACACACACACACACACACACACACACACACACACACACACACACACACACACACACACACACACACACACACACACACACACACACACACACACACACACACACACACACACACACACACACACACACACACACACACACACACACACACACACACACACACACACACACACACACACACACACACACACACACACACACACACACACACACACACACACACACACACACACACACACACACACACACACACACACACACACACACACACACACACACACACACACACACACACACACACACACACACACACACACACACACACACACACACACACACACACACACACACACACACACACACACACACACACACACACACACACACACACACACACACACACACACACACACACACACACACACACACACACACACACACACACACACACACACACACACACACACACACACACACACACACACACACACACACACACACACACACACACACACACACACACACACACACACACACACACACACACACACACACACACACACACACACACACACACACACACACACACACACACACATGTTAGAATCATTTTGTACCAGACAAGTTGTATAGCTTTCGAGCGTGGTGGGGGGTCATCTTACCGCACTGTTATTTCGGTATGTCTGTGTGTACAGAAGTTATTTTTTTTAGTCATACGTCGACGGCTGTACCAGTATGGAAAAACGCACGCTGACCTCAAACTTGCGAATGACGTAGACAAGACATGTGACTATGCAGAGAAGTTCTGCTACAGTGGTACCATTAGGACTCCTTCAATACAGGTGTTTGATACTCAGCTGAAAGATATCAGGGTAAATTTGTGTTATTCAGAACTTTTTAACCAAATCGTTTTCAGAAGTATGAATGGAATGTTTATATTGTAGTTGAAACTTTGAAACAACACATCTACTTTTTTCTTTTTTAAGGTAAAACATGATTACAACAACGAGCTCATAACCTGCCGTTTTGTGAAGGTTTTGACTGCTTGCCTGTGCAAATGCACACGCGCACACACGCATGCGCGCGCGCGCACACACACACACACACACAAACACACATGTACACACACACACACTACTACTACTACTACTATTACTACTACTATTACTACTACTACTACTACTACAGTGGTGTTTCTTATTCTATATCAGATCACGACAAATGGCTATGTCACATTGGGTTCAACTTATGAAAGCAGAACACCAAATATGTTCAAGGAGATGTTCAGCGCAGCAAAGACAAAAACCGTTGAGAAAGACGGATTCGCTATGTTTGCACCCATATGGACTGACAGCAATGCAAAAGAAGGTCATGTGTTCTATCATTCATATGACCGTGCCATCGCAGGATTGTCTGATGACGATAAGGCAAGGACGATGCACGCTATGACATTGGCCACGGAAGATGTGAGAAATGTTGGTGGCCCGTCAAATTTTCGTCCAACTTGGGTGATTGTAATCACATGGGAAAATGTTTTGCCGCGAATGTCATATGATCAAGAAAATGACAAGGTAATGTATTATACCTCAATGTATTATTTTCATTAACCAGTTAAGGAACATTAATACATACTGACAAATATTGTATACACTGAAGATGACGTCAAGTGTTGTCTCAGTCGTATTGCTGTTTATAAGATTCGGGTAGCAGTGGGCAGAACTGTATAAGCGGTTGTGTTTGGAGATGTTTGTGTGTGTTGGTTGTGCAAGTGAATATATTGATGTTGCTGTCGTGGTGGTTTAGACATAGTAATGCAGAGATTATTAAAGTTGCCTGCGCAATTAATTTAGCCTACCGCGAATCTAGTTATCTGATGTTCAAATAGTAATACGCGCTGCCATTACGATAATGATTGTGATAATGATTATGTTTATGATCATGATTATAATAATGATTATGTTTATGATAATGATTATGATAACGATTGTGGTAATGATCGTGATAATGATTATGATTACGGTGGTGTGTTAATGATTACAGTAAATGTGATGAACATGACAAACTTATTCTAATGGAATCGAACAATGCAAAATGTCGTCACTATATAAAAATTAAGTTGTACCAATCTAAAATAAACAAACGATCAACCTAAGTGTAGTGTATTCCATAATGCATTTGCATTTATTTGGAGCAAACCTAGTGTGTGACTTAACAAACACATTGGTAGCATGTTTTTGTCAGTCACCTGATAACTTTGCAGCATGTTCCTTTACAGCCAAGCACCTTCCAACTGGTCATCGTCTATGATGCAGCCACTTGGTCAACGTTTGTGCTTTTCGGCTATGAGAAGTCAGGATGGGACACGGCATTTACAAGCCGGGCAAGCACAATTGGATATTATGTCACCCAATATGGAAAAGTCAGCAAGGAACTGATGTGGGTGTCTGGGAAAGATGCGTCATTCAATTTAGCAAACTTGCAAGGCAACATGGGTAAGTCGGGTAAGCGTTACTCGTCGTACATATTTTGCTTGATTTTTTTCCCAGACGTCTGTGGAGTGGAACTGATTCAAATGTACTTTTGAAGTATTGATATGCTCCGTTCGGTGATATGTTTTACTCCAAATTTGGTGTCCATCGTTCAAGTGTTTGACACCAGAAGGCGTGCTATATAGGATAGTTGAAAGACGAAGCCATGTTGGGCGTCGCAATATAGCAAATATTCTGCAGACAGAAGCAGCTAAACTGATTACCTGTGAGCTGGCTATACATACGCTTAAGATGACACAAAACTGCATTTTGGTTATAACGATTTTGACATTGATGTGTTATTTCAGGAAGGAAGACATCATAATTATACGGCACAATATATATTTAGGACAATCTCCCGGAACGATTAATATGTAATTTATTTATTTATTTTGTTATCACTATTTTTTAATGTAACACTGAATCATGCTAACAACTTAAACAATTGTATGTTTCCACATGACAATATCAGAGAAAATGTCGCTTGTCAAATCCGCAAAAAAAGGATACGCTTAGTTAATATTTTTTGGCAAAATTGCTACACAAAACAATGCATTTTACGCTTTAAATACCAAAATAATGTTTTCTTCAAGCATGTCTTGCTATTAGATAATACATTTCCCGACCAGTAATGACCCATATATAGGTCAACACGGTTTGTTTGCCTTGTGATTGTGGCCATTATCATGGTTGAAAGCTATATGAAATGAAATCTCAGAAAGTACTGGTCTTATGGGATGCTGATTATACGTATCTGGCATTAGTTTTACGATCTAGTAAACTACATATCAAGCACTTTTGTCCAAGCAACCAGCATATTTACATTCACTGCTCACTCCTGCAATACAGCCTACACAACTTCGATAATCTAATTCCAATCTGCTTTTTGTTCCCAGTGATCAGACAAATGTTGAAACTAGAGCTTTTCCAGTTGCTGCACCGAATCTGTGGAATCCATTCCCTGTTTTAATGTTAAGTATGTAGGAAATATGACAACATTTCGCCGTAAACTAAAAACCCACCTGTTTATACTGTCTTATCCTCCATAGCTCACAAGAGTGCCAATAAAACTTTTTTATTTTGGTGCGCTGCTGAGCTTGATTTTCCAGAGAATCTTAGTGTAACATAGTGTCTATTGTATGGTATGTAGCAACAGGAAATTAACCTTTATTTCACAATAACATACGTAAACTGAACTGTTCTTCCTAAGTATTTTGTGCTAGTCGCTTAGGTTCAAGTCATGCTGCATTCTTATAATTAGTTACACAACTGTCTAAATAACACCATTGTCAAACATCAAATTCGTACGTTGCGTAGGCCGTGTTGCAGTTTATGTGATGATGTGTTTTGTTGTCAGGTGAGACGGGACGGTTTATCTTTCAAGTGGGCTATGGCGGTACCAACACTGTCAACTACGGGCAGAAATGCGAGGACTGGTATAACAGTCAGGACCTGAATATTATAACCTCACAAATGGCATCCACTCCATCTTGCCCGTGCGACAGACGACAAGCTAGGGGTGACAACCGATGGAAAAAGGATGGAAACCTCACGGAGACTGGTTCACAGATGGAATGCTACTATCAAAGACACGTGGGGTCAACAAGTGCGACGCAGGTAATATGCCACATGTGATACCTGTATTCCCAAAGTTGTTGCTGTTCTCATTGTGTATCCATCAAGTCCAGAGCATACATAATGTGTTTCCCTTCCGTCACCGATCCCGTTTCACTGCTGTCTCCATCATCCATCACCATTCCCCAAACCCCTCTCTCGTTCTCCACTCCCTCCCAAATGTTTGTTTCACGCGGTCTTCCCATCTCAGTCTTCCTCTTCTCATTTCACCATCCACTATGAGCGCATCCGTTCTCTGTGTTGTCAGTTCCCCTTACATTCGTCCAACATGCCCAGCTCATTGTATCCGACTCCTCACCACACACGCACACGCACACGCACACACACACACACACACACACACACACACGCACTCACACAGGATGACATTGTAAAAAAACGTGTTAACGAGTCTTAGTATTTGTTTCGTTTGTAGTACTGCTGCTACGATACCCTGGGATCACTCGTCGTCCGTAACGACGGTATAGGGGGCCACATGTTCTCCTATAGCCCAAAGTTCAGTGAGGAGATGCACAAGATATACGATTTGGAACCGAAGAAGTGGTGTTGTTCCTACAGTGACAACTGTAATTTATACCTTGCGGCACGACCCATCGACTACTGCTTAAATTATGATCCTCTGTTGCTTGGTAAGTTTTCTAAGTTTTTCTTGGTGAAAATGTTCAACACTTTGGGAAAAACCAACGAAAGTAAAAAATTATTTTACCACAATTATTAAACGCAATTAATGTGTACGTTTCGGCAACCACCAGTTGCTTTCTTCAAGAAACTAAATTATGGGACCCAGTTATTCTTCTGCACACCAGATGGTATGGCAAGCAGGATGTCCCATACGTGGCTTGCATGGTCGCTTATCATACCATCTAGTGAGCAGAAGACGAACTGAAAAATCACAAGTCACAGATGTCTAGTTCCTGAAGAGGTAACCAAACGAGTTGAGTTGTTTTGTGTTTCAAGACAATGTAATTACATTTACCTTAACAATGTGGGGGCTGAG
The DNA here is from genome assembly GCA_033239005.1 of Lamellibrachia satsuma. Taxonomy (NCBI): domain Eukaryota; kingdom Metazoa; phylum Annelida; class Polychaeta; order Sabellida; family Siboglinidae; genus Lamellibrachia; species Lamellibrachia satsuma. The sequence goes on from BSQZ01000041.1 coordinate 86,565, forward strand.
ACAAACTTGTCTGTGGGACCCATACCGAGTGTGTGAATTACGAAAATCGAGACGCTTTGATGTAACCTCAAACCTTAGGTTTGTTCAACTATGTTTGAACAGAAACAGATTGTTGTCGACGATGACAGCACATGGAAGACAGCAATGAACACGCCAACACAAAAACTTTCACAACGATCCAAATGGGCCTCTTCCGCTTGACCGTAGAGTTTCACAAATGTCCATAGTCTTGCGGGCGGGGACATATTCAGCATAATTCGCATACCTGTCAACACTCGTGAGCTGTGGGACATACAGTTTTGCATTCGATGTCACGGTCTCATCAGACACATAATGCATCACACCTAAGAACCCCCCAGGGGTTCACAGCTATGACAGCTATTCGTCATCACTGATTATTCAGCGCAGGCATCGAATCGTTCACGTGACTGCAGAAAAGCCGATGACGATTTCAAGAGGACTGTGCTTTCTGGAATGTATTATTCGAGGCGTCAAAACATTGCAATATGTAGTGCCAAAACCCCGATTTTGTGGGTGGGTGCCTTTCGTTCACATTGCCACCACTGTACTACCATTTGTACGATTTTCTACTGCGAATGCCTGAGTATTTCCTAAAGAAGATCGTCTCGTGTCATACTAATTTCGTGATAAAATTACCCTGTTTCATATCGACTACGACATAAAAGCTCGTTTTTTATTTAGTTCCAAAGAAATCATAGGAGAATAATTACATTATTTTAACCGGGTCTGGTCAACTTTCGGCGAAAAAGGGTAAAGATGGTATGGCTCTATGTACTACGACATAAAGCTATTCACACTTTCACAAGCAATCCGATATAACGAACAAAGACATCGACGAAACTGATTCGCGATGGGCTAAATCAATTGATGGGCTAAATCAATTGATGGGCTAAATCAACTGAGGGAGTTATAATGGGAGTTTCCCAAAAATAGCCCATGGCGCCTCTGCTGAATAATGTAATATATCGACGTAATAATGTAATGCTGAATAATGTTAACATGTTCGGCGGACTCGTGTCAAAGCTGGGGATAGCTCGTTTGCGGTCGCCGCGGCGACATTGTGGAATTCTCTGCCTAAAGACATTAAAAAATGTCGGACACTCTACTTTCAAGGCACGCCTTTTTATCGATTCTCTGTCTAGTCGAGTTCCTGCACTGATTTATTTATCTTATTATGTATTAACCTATTTATATATTTATTTATTAATTATAACATCATGTACATTATTTCAGTTATATATATATATATATTTACATAGTCTTATTTCTACATATTATTAACACTATTGAGCTCTAATTATGATAACTATTTTAGTATATTTAATTACTGCACTTATCTGTATTTCATTAATGTAAATTCAGATAATTTTAATTAACTTATTAACTTATATAATACTACATTATGAGTACCAACAATAACATTCACTGATATTTAATAAAACCCAACAACGCTAGCTTCATGACACAACACACATTTAACGATCTGACTTTTCAACAATTTCCAAAGCGATCGTGCACCCATTTGTTTGAATGAACGATTGTTTCGGCGCACGCAGAAACAATCGTGGGAATGTGTTATTTGTCCAATTGTTATTGTTTTCATATTATGTCAGCCACTTGTGGATGTACATGACATCATGACAGGTAATATGTTAATGAGCAGTTTTCTCCACCGTGTTGACAAATCAACGTTAATATTTTACAATGCATGATATTTGTAAGAAAACATAGGCTACCAGAAGTGGCGTATTGTTAATCGTCAGATGGCAAATACGTCTGAGTATCGAGAAGATTGTTGTAAAATACACGTGGTTTGTTGTGTTTCCTTTGATGTTTTAGAAGCTATGTATTTACGAGCTTTCATCATAGGTTGGTTCTTTGGTGACCCTCACATCCGCACACTGGATGGCCTGAGGTACACAGTGAACGGACTTGGGGAGTACGTGCTTATTGTCACAACTGAAGGCAACTTCACCCTCCAAGGTCGAACTACAAGGGCACTTGATAACCAGGGAAACCAGATGCAGGGGACGGTATTCTCTGCATTTGCTGCTAGTGATGCGGACTCTGACAGAGTCCATGTGCAGATGAACGACACTCGAAATGGTAAATCTGAATTACGTATACTCTGGAATTGGTTTAATGACCACAATCACCTACTGTAAATAACTGGGACATTCTACTGAGCTTTATCATCAAATGTATTCACCACCAGTCTGGAAAGTATTGTTTCTAAGACAGTGTAGTTGAATTCCAATTACACACCAATTACAACATACAAATTCTACTTCAAAATTATTAATTCCAACCCATAGATACTAATTCCAGTTCCAATTATTAATTCCGTATCGAAATAACAGTATGTGAATAGAGCAACCATAGACATATTGCATACTCAACGCCAACAAATAACATATTTCTAGAGAGGCTTTATTTAACAAATGTAATTTTAAACGTAATTATCCATTAAAAGTTTGAATACAATTTAAAGAAAGTGTATTTGAAAATGCATTTGAAAAGGTAATTGAAAAGCAATCGAGAAACCAATTACATTTTTACCAATTCCAATTCCCAATACTTTTAAAAAACATAACACCAATTCCGGAATTTGAATTGGGGTCTCAATACTAATTACATTGTAACTGATTCCAAGTATGTCTACAATGGCTGCGTTAAACACAAATAATGCAAACTATCATCACGTGCTACAGGATTAAAACTCTTCGTTGCTGAAGAAGAAATCACCGATTGGCTAAACACTGCTACTACTAATGAAGAAAGGTCGTACGCCGGGGTTGACGTATCACGTAAATCTGCCTTATCAATCGATATCTCCTTTTCATCTGGTAAGTTAAATATGTTCTCCATCTGTCATGTTCACTTCACCCCCTGGCAGACATATTCCTTCCAATACCAACTCGACTTCTCTGGGAAGCATCCAACCACTATGCAATTACAGCGCCACCACTATTCGTTCACATGTATCCATAATTGTATCTTGTCATGTACTCATTTATTGCGCGAAGCGGAGTGTACAGGGCAACGTGGTGTGATCGAAACTTTCTAAGCTTCGAAACGGCAGCAAGAGGATTCGAAGCCCGGACCTTTCGGTTGAGAGTCCGATTTCTAACGACTATTTTACGCACATGTAATATAGCAATATATGTCACGTATATAATGAAAGTTATTTTACGCACATGTAATATAGCAATATATGTCACGTATATAATGATAGTTATTTTACACACATGTAATATAGCAATAAATGCCACGTATATAATGATAGTTATTTTACGCACATGTAATATAGCAATATATGTCACGTATATAATGATAGTTATTTTACACACATGTAATATAGCAATATATGTCACGTATATAATGATAGTTGCAAGCACTGTTTTATTTATTGTCCAACATAGTGGATGAAATTGACTGAAGATCAGTTCACCATATATGAATTTATTATGAAAGTTGCAACACCGTATGATTAATCTCAGGATGGACTTTTATCCCAACAGTTAAGTATATAATTATTATTGTCTTTTGGTAGGTTTCTTCCTGAACATTGCTCTGGGCTCTGAGCAACTGGACGTAACTATTGGTGCTCCGTCTGCCTTCATAAACAAGACTCAGGGTTTGATAGGCGTGTTCAACCATGACCCGAATGATGATCTGCTACCATCTAATGATACTGTCGCGCTGAGCCCAAGCGAGAGCGAAAGAACTATCTTCTATATGTTCGGAGAAACATGTTAGTATGTTAAAATTGTATTGCTAGTGTCAGTGACAAAGATATATATGCTACTGTTTATGATAAAATCAACAACCAAATAATAGCGAAAATAAGAATAATAGTATTATAATTGATGGTGTCAACAAGTTCATAAACGGTCAATTTTTATAACTGTGTGTGTGTGTGTGTGTGTGTGCGTGCGTGCGTGCGCGTGCGTGCGTGTGTGGTTGCGTTACAGTTGACAATATCATATATTGCTGTTGCTCTCCTCTTTATTCCTGAAGTTTTCATTCCCGTTATTCTTCTCACCCAGTTATTCTCGGCAAACTTGTTTCTCCTGTTGGTTTTCGGTCATCGCTATGGCTGTATAGGTAGGCTGATGTTACGCATGAGTTAAGCACCTGTCCGTTTAGATTCCGAGATTTACGTCTCCCATCACCCCTTCCACTTTCCTCCAGGCATTCGCCCCAGCTTTTATTTTCCTGCGGATTTCCGTCTCCGTGCCGTCGTACACGAAAACCGCTCCACCACGGTATACCAAGCTATTTCGTTATTTCAGGTTCTTCCCTTCCAGTCGTATATCTAGATCTTTATTCTGCTGCCCGACCCAAAGCAACTCCGCATTATCTCTGTTCTTCTTATTTTAATAATGACAACATAGACAACCTTTTATGTGAACAAAATATCTGGGTTAATTGTGCATATTTACTTCAGGGCGCATCCGGAAGCCTGATTCACTATTCAAGTACATCGATGGCACATCTTTCGAAACCTTCGATAGAGTTGACTTCACGCCAGTCTTCGTGACTGATATTCTTGAGAATATGACAGACGCCGAGAGACAACATGCAAACAGCACGTGCCAAGGAAACAACATAGAATGCATGTTCGATTTAGCTGTCACCGGTAAGCATGTTGGTAATGTTATGGTTTCCGTAAATGCAGTAAATAAATAAATCAATCAATCAATCGATCAATCAAATATTCATTACATTCTAACACTGTGCGAGCACGGGCGTGTTAATTTAACAATAAATACACACATTCTGGTGGCTGAAACTAACGCACAAATTGATTGCATTTGATAACGCTTAATTTTTACGTTATTCTGTTTAACGTTTAACCGTGTTGCCAGGATACATGTGTGTCATGCAACTGTTTAATACTTCACGCAGGAACATTTCCATTTTGTTTTTACTTTCGTCAAATCTAGGCAAAATTCAGTCAGTTTCAATAACGCATGATCACGCATGTTTTTCTCTGATAATCAAATGCTGATGTGCGAATTAAATGTTGTTAAGCTGGATTTCTCTGTATGTATATATATATATATATATATATATATATATATATATATATATATATATATATATATATATATATTCGAAACCTGGTAATCTCGATTGCGAAACCGACATTCTAAGCACAACGCTATCTCGTGTCACACAAGTAATACATCATGGCGCAGTATATTTAAGTGTTTATACATAATCTTTGGTTGCAGGCAAAGAAGAGGTTGCTCGATCAACCCTAGATTTCAACACGAAAACTACGAAGAATGCTGCAATTCTGGGTAACTTTGTTGTGCTGTTAACATTAGATTGTTCGGTTCGAATATAAAAAATGCCACATAAAATTACTAAAGACAAATAATAACATAGCGTAGAACATATTTATTGAAGATATAGTTTGTATGCCCATGCGTATTATTAAAAATAAAAAAGAATGTGGTTTAAAAGAATGTCGTTTATCAAAACTAGAACCTAACTTGCATACAGCATTCTAAAGAAAGTACTATTTAGGCCTCATTTAGGCCTAAATATTACTTTCTACAGATGTATAATTAACAAGCATTTGATTACCCTTTGAAGCTACAATCACATAATAATCGTTACGCCTATTGTTACAAGTATAACGCGTTTTGTATTTTACACCCATACTCCCGTGTCCCGTGTGTAGGCGTGTACATTACCCAAAATAGATAGAATAACATCGGCACTTTTTTGAGACCATTTGACTCATTTGTCTTGATCATCCTGTTAATGTGGTTTATATCTATCATGGTTAACCTTTCTAAACACTTTTGTGTAATCTGCAAATGCCAGCACCTTGCCTGTTATACTGTCTTCCACTCAAAATTGATTTCTAACATGAAATTGCATCTTCTATTACTATCCGTTGTCTTACGTCAATCAACCTTTTTGTATATGTACAAAGCACATGTTTCAGCAAACCGTAGTCCAACAATCGATGTGGTGAACGTGATGAACGCAACACTCGGTGAAGAAGTGCAACTAAACGTTACGTCTTCAGACATTGATGGTGACGAGGTCAATTTGACTCTGGCGTATGACCTTCCAATTGGAGCAGCTTTCGATCCAACAATTGGAAATTTCGTCTGGACACCCAGAAACATGGAAGTCGTCAACATTTCGTAATGTGGATTTGTTTTCTTTTTTCGTATGGTTTTGGTTGGCACCGATTATTCATTCGTTGCAGCGAGTTGGTGGATGTCTGTCAGACTTCCGGCGAACGAATGGTGGGACAGCCATATGCCAATGTTGCATCCCTGTGTTAAGCCCATATCCAGTTTGGAGAGCTTTTGACCAAATCAACCCTATCTATAACCGAGGAAACTGCTCCTTTCCCAGCTTATCTCCCGGCATGTGAATTGCTCGTAACAATTTAGATTTCACAAGTGTGTGAAATGATTGATCTACATTAATATCATCTGCACTGCAAACACCCAGTTCATAACAGGTCAAACATACGCGAGCTCCATTCTATCAAGTTTGTTATCAACAGAAAGATCTATCAGGTCTACCTGTACTAGATTTGTTCGCCCCAAAGGTCTGTTTTGCTCAATAGTGAACGCAAAGGTGTATATCATCTGTTTGAACAGCCACCACCAAACGAGAACCGATTCATTTAAGGGTGTGCGTGCGTGTTATTTTTCCAGTTATTGTTATTATCATCCATCTAATGGAACAAATTGTCTACAGATTGTGTAACTGCTAGCAGCGTGAATATGTTTAAAAACAAGGTTGACACATATCTCAGGAGGACGGGTTATAAGTAGATGAACAGTGTTGGACTCTCGATAAGCCAATGGCTTCCTTGTCCACTTGCCATCTTGTCCAATACACAGGGCCTACCATCTCATTAGGATACCACCAAAACTGCTTAAAGATTGTTGTTGAGCAAATTAGTACACCACTTGCAAAAGTGTCGAACTTGTCACTAGAAGAAGGAATAGTTCTTTCAGAATGGAAAGAAGCAAACATTACACCCCTATTTAAGAAAGGATCAAGAAACAAACCAGAAAATTACAGACCAGTGAGTTTAACATCAGTTGTATGTAAATTACTCGAAACATTAATTAGAGACCACATGGTGGAATTCCTTGTAAAACATTAATTAATAAATACATCTCAACATGGGTTCCTTAAAAGCAAGGTCATGTCTCACCAATCTCTATGTTTTTTGGAAGAATTACAAAGTGGGTAGATGACGGGTCACCAGTAGATGTTGTCTATTTAGATTTTCAGAAAGCTTTCGATAAAGTGCCACATCAAAGATTGTTACTTAAACTAAAAGCCCATGGTATAGGTAATGATGTAATCAACTGGATAGAAAAGTGGCTTATACACAGAAGACAGAGAGTAATTGTAGATGGTGAGATTTCAAACTGGAAATCTGTTTTGAGTGGGGTACCACAGGGATCAGTATTAGGCCCTATAATGTTTTTAATATAAATAAATGATTTGGAAGATGACATATCTAGCAAAGTACTTAAATTTGCAGATGACACAAAAGTATTCAGAAAGGTTGCATTTTCGGTGCACATAAATCGATATGAATGAGATGCATTACTAATGGTGCCAGGTAGCAGTGCGATATACATTGGGTGGTTTTGTTTGCACTAACCATATTTGTTTCACTTGCTTCAATGGAGTTATGTAATATGTCGCACATGTCTGGTTCATAACCACTCAGTTTATTCCATGTAAAAGAAAGCGTTACATACATATGAATGTGCGTGCGTGCGTGCGTGCGTGCATGCGTGCGTGTGTGTGTGTATATATATATATATATATATATATATATCGACCTATGGTATGTACTTGCGTTTGTATATACATCAACACACTAATTGTAGCACTAGTTATAATGTGACAGTGTATTAACCAGTGTCGTAACATGCGAATAGCATATAGTCCCAGCCCTTTAATTTGCACTACAGTTATTCCTTCTTTGTTTAGTATGTATTTGTGATTGCATATATAACAACACACTAATTGTAGCACCAGTTATAATGTGACAGTGTCGTAACATGGGAATTGTATATAGTCCCAGCCCTTTTATTCGCACTACATTTATTCCTTCTTATTATGCATTCAAATGCCTCTATAATGACCAATTCAACCGTTTTGTTCACACTGCCCCACTCGACTGTTTGCCACAGATTCAGCGCGAGTGATGGCAAGGGTGGTGTATCTCCTACCATCGTCGTCACGATTAATATCTGCGACTGTTCCGGCCACGGTGAATGTGTCTTTAGCGAACTGGCCAAAGGACAGAAACGAGCAGATACCTTCAGGATTGTTGTATGCAAGTGCAACGTCGGATATGGAAGTAGGTGCCCAATGCAACGTTTACTGAACTATATGACACAGTCACTGGCGAGTCCATAACCATCGTCTTGTTGAGTGTTGTTACAATACAGTTTTGCAGTGATCACGCAGCAGAAACCAGATCTGACCTAAAGAGCACTGTAATATTGTAATAACAAGGACAAGTAAAACCACTATTTTTAATCATGACATGTGTGCAAACCTGTGTAGAATTTCGGAAAAGACACTAAAACTAGTATCTACTATGTTGACTATGCTATGGAACAGCATTTTCAGGACGCACTTTTACATAAATATGCCTGCAGAATGTTCAGTCCTTGTAATAAATAAATATTTATACCATGCTGATGCTTAATGGCAGAACCCTGAGTTCGTTTGCTATATGAATTGAACAAGAACATATATAGTTGGTAAAGGTATTTAATAAGTGTATTAACTGTAACTAATAACACATATCTCTCGATGAGACAAAGCTTAAGCGCTAAACAAATGATACCGTCATCGAGGTACTACAAACAATTATTAAATGATAAATCAGATTAGCAAAGGTGGGGCGATAATATCCCCCACCCGGCCGTATGCAATATAGGCCAAACCCCACATAAATATATAAAAAAATATGTGAAGCTCTTGTAATTGTGAATTGATCTGTAAACTCACTGGATTATAGTGTGTGTATACTGATCCAACGTAGTTACAGTATTATACTCGAAACTAACCAGAAAACTTCGGCAACATCCTTAGCCGTCGTACCAAATGACGCACACATTCTCTCAGATGTGTAAACGCTATACGACCGAACAGGTTTCGCATAGCAATTGCAGCGTGGCTGGATTCTTTCAAAATGTTTGTGTTTTGCGTGAAAATGTTTGCCAGGGACAAAACGTAACCGGGGCGCGTAATAAATTGAACGTTGTGCGTTTGTATAATGTCACTGAGAGATGTCTTCTGTTACTTAAATGACGAAGAAACGAATGTGTCACTATTTGGAAATACGTTTTACTACAGGATGATATAAAACTATAATATTTCACTTAACGTAGGATAGAAGTACAAGATAACACGAAAAAACGTCATTGAATGAACATTTTACATTAGATATAAGAGGGTACTCATTCTCATAGAGAACAAATTATCTATTGGTTGTATAAATGTAACTAAATTGACCAATATATCAGGAGGACGGGTTACATAGATGAATAATCGATGGAATCTCGCTAAGCAAATTGACTCATTGTACTGTAGCATTTTTGATTTGGATGGCAATATTGTTCAATCATGTTGTTATCCATTTGCAGGCGACAACTGCAACGACGACTTAGATGGTTGTGCTGACAATCCCTGCATAGTCGGCACTAATTGTACCGACCTGACGCCTGTCGAGCAGGTAGCCCAGAACACGGCATTCACTTGCAGCGAATGCCCACATGGGTACACTAAAAATGATGGAATCTGTGTCGGTACGTAATGTGAACTTATGATATAAAAAATAAATTCCATGTTAACTTATTTATTGTGTGTGCGTGCGTGCGTGCGTGCGTGCGTGCGTGTGGTGTGTGTGTGTGTGTGTGTGTGTGTGTGTGTGTGTGTGTGTGTGTGTGTGTGTGTGTGTGTGTGTGTGTGTGTGTGTGTGTGTGTGTGTGTGTGTGTGTGCTTGGATGTGCGTGGTGCGTGCGTGCTTGTGTGTGTGTACTTGTGTGCGTGGTGCTTGTGTGCGTGTGCGCTTGCGTGCGTTGCGTGCGTGCGTGCGTGCCTGTGCGCGCGTGCGTGCGTGTATTGGTTCACAGCATAACTTAAACGTGGACATGAAGTTATAGGTGTTCCATTGCGAGTTTACATCCTAACTTGAACATTATGTTCCAATACAACTATATTCCCATATTATTTCGAAGAACCTCTACTTCCGTGTTATGGGAAATGACAATATTTACACATTCGTGTACCTGTAAATGAACTGTACGCATACGAAGCTAACACAAATAGAACGTTCATAGTGGACAGCATGGGTGTAGCCAGAGGGTGCCATTGGTGCATGGGCACCCTTTCAACCAGGCACCCCTTTTCAGACCAGCACTCCATTCTTAGCCAAACGCTCGTTCTCTCAGCTGGGTACTCCTTCATAAGTCTGTCTAAGCACTTGTATGCCATATAACATTATATCGAACATCACATGAGTAAAGGCAGAGTGGCAGACGCAAGATGTACAGTTATAGTTGGTGACCAGATAACACAGAAATGAGAGCAAGTTAAAATTCAAGAAACTGCTGGGTCCTGCTCGATGCTCATAGAGTAGTTAACTAATCCATCGGCGCGATACCCAGTTGGGGTAATAGTTCTTGACTTAGAAATAGTTCTCTTGTTATGTTTGATTGTTCGTTTCTCTTATATGTTGACGCTATGCAGATATTGACGAGTGCAGCGGCAACTTCAACTGCAAAGATGGCGAACGGTGTGCGAACACGCCCGGCAGCTATGAATGTGTCTGCAAGAAAGGCTACAGATTGAAAGGAAACGGCAAAATCTGCACCGGTAATATACACTTCATCAGATTCACCTGAGCTTTCTGCCGTGCGGCATATTTCTTGGCGCACTGTGCCTTTCTATTATTTACGATACCTATTCTTCAATTCTTCGTATATCTTCCCTTCTTTTGGTCTGGTTATTGAACCTATTGTTTTCCCTTCATAATCCCCTTGTATTTGTCGGTCGATTGTTTCACTAGTACAAGTAACGTATTTCTTGGCATATGTTTAAGACGTTGACGAATGCCACGAGAAGACGTCTGGTTGTCAACAGAAATGTACAAACAACGCGGGAGGCTTTAACTGTTCATGCTACGATGGATATACAATGAATGCCACTACCGGGGCTTGTATACAAGGTTAGTCTTAAAGTTTGTATGCGTGTATGTATGTATGTATGTATGCATGCATGCATGCATGCACGCACGTACGCACGCACGCACGCACCTAAGTACGTACGTATTTGCGCACGTATGTATGTGCGTGTGTGCGTGCCCACATACTATAATGGACCTTTAAGTTTTATTTAGTCCTAACCACTTTACCTGCTCAGAAAGCGCCAGTACATAATAACTACGTAACACAAATGGCAAAGCTTATATACTAACATATTAATATACTATCAGATATAACATGACAACGGGCATACATAAAACCATAGAAGCGTAAAAAGGGCTAATCATCTCATCATTCCTATGTACCAAGTTTCATTCGTACAGCACAACCTATTTCGCAGCCAGCTTCGCAGATAACGCAATTCGTTATGAATAACTATTCGTCAACCGTGATCATATGGGTTAAAAGGCTAATCGCCAAAAAGGCATCCACTTACAACCACGTGTGCTATATGGCTGCGTTCTGGTATGGTCATCAGCCATATAAAATCGACGTGACGTAGGGTGTGGCATACATTTCCTTTTTTGCATCAGCAGAACAGTTTCAAGGTAACATGTTTTATTTTACTTCCAGTCGCTCTCTAGATTATATTACAACGTACACGTATTCACGAACAAAGAATTTATCCTATTTATAAGACTGTTTGTCGAGCTATATAAAATGCTATATTGAATCATATGCATGCAAGTTGTACATGTTGAAATGTTAACAATTTTCTTTGGATTTGTGTATTTTCAATTCGTGCTCAGATTCGAATCTTGCGGCACGATGCACTGATGCCAATCTCGATGATTGCCAACATGGTTGCCGTTTCAAAGACGAACCGTTATCTGCAGTGGAATGTTTTTGTCGCAATGGTTACTCGCCTGACAGCAGACACCACAAGCAGTGCAATGGTACGAAAATTAAATGATGCTATTGTGATTTGTGTATTAAATGTATTAAATGTATTAAATGTATTAAATGATAATATGATTGTAACGGTAATTGACTTACGTGAAGTCTGATGTTCTAGTATAGATAACGATATTAAATAATAATATGATTGTAACGGTAACTGACTTACATGAAGTCTGATGTTCTAGTGTCGATAACGATATTAAATTCAACACCGTTCCTCGTCATAAATTGCTACAGTACAAAAACTGGAACAAACGATTAGAACAGTGGATATCGACGCTATATCATGTTGGTCGTATCTATATAAAACATGAACTGAATATTTCCATATAAAATGAATGCGGCGACCACCATAGCACAGTATTTGTCCAATAATATATCCAACATGTTTTCACCTTTTTCAAGTTCGAGCCACTAATTAACATCGCGCTTTTCCTATGATCCAGATATTAACGAATGCACCGACGGCACTGGTACGTGCGAACACGTGTGTAGCAACACACTGGGCGGCTACACATGTTCGTGCAGAGTTGGATTTGTGCTGAATGATGATCGTCGTACATGCAAACGTGAGCAGTCAACGTTCGTTTTGATGCAATTCTAAGTATGACATCGTACCAGAAATGTAACCTTTGTCCGTTTTCTTAGTCCATGTGTTCGTGCGTGCGTGTGTAAGTATGTCAGTGTTTGACCCCCTATGCGTTCGTTCGTGCGTGCGTGCGTGCGTGCGTGTGTGCGTGCGCGCATGCGTGATATGCGTTCATATGGTACAGTGATCCATAACATACACAGTGTATCAACAATTCCATTGTAGCGTGCCTGTACGGCCTGTATGGCGCAGGCTGTAGGACCATGTGTAACTGCACTACCTTAGATACTTATTGCAACCCAGTCACTGGGTGCGAGTGTCATCCCGGATACTACGGCTCAGACTGTTCCAACATCAACGAGTGTGAAAATGACACAACATGTGACATCCATAGCACATGCGTTGACCTGCCAGGTTCATTCAGGTGTGACTGCCACGATGGATACACGCACTTCAACGCCACCGTGTGCGAAGGTAAGCCTGTATAATCTTGACATGTCTTATTATTATTATTGTTGTTGTTGTTATAAGTTTTTGAACACGTGTGTTGTTTTTAAGCCGACCCATAATTGCGAAACAAAGACTGTATGGAAGTACTTTTTACAGAACGCGAACAACTATTTATAACAAATATAGACTCATATATATATATATATATATATATATATATATATATATATATATATATATATATATATATATATATATATATATATATATGTGTGTGTATATATATATATATATATATATATATATATATATATATATATATATATATATAAACACACACAATCTTATTCAAATGGCAATACACTAGTTTCATATTAAATGTTTAAAAAAGTAAAATACTACTGATCATATTTATAAAATGTAAATACTGAACGCTTTATTCTTTTTTCAGCTGTACTGTCGGGCAAACAAGGTAACAGCGATTGTTATTCTCGGTTTGGAAGTGTAGCCTAAACAAATCTAACAACTGAAAACTGTGACCATTATGTTTGGCCACCCTGTAAGTGATATATGCTAATTCACGATGATCAACTATATTTAATACAACATATAGTACTGGGAAGAATAGCTATCCATAAATTAATCGTCTTTGTATTGACGTAGTAATTGATTGTGCTATATGCGTTATTGTAAGCACAATTAAAAACAAGAGAACATTGTAATGTCTAGCCTTGCATAACGTGTATTGCACACAGCTCGCAGCAGAATCTTGTGTCCATTTAGTATGCAGCAATTATCAAAGCTGGCTTTAAGGGTACAGCGTAAAATGGTTGTTATTGCAAAATGTTATTTATTATAAACTAATATCTATTTTGACATATTGACCACCCTAATGTGTTTTAACGAACCGCATGAAAACATATAAAGCATACAGATTGAATGCCCTAGTATGTTTTAATGAACCACATAAAAACATATAAAGCATACCGACTACTTATCTGTTTACCTTGAATGTCTCGGAGTGGATATCATGGTTACATTGAATGCGAATGGAAACGTAATTTTATGATCAATCACTTGATCCCGACAAACTTTGTCCACGGGCATTGGAAACTGTCGACAGCTGTTGGCGAATATACCGAACGGCAAGGTCGATATTCATAAACAGATAATGGTCAAATTATAACAAAACAACTGCGTTTCATTCAAATATATTTTGGCGCCCAAGAATATAGTTTGTAATATAAAGAACGACCACACTTTGTACGTTTAACTTCGCATTTAAATGTTCCCACTTAAATTGCAAATCCAGTGCATGCAGCAACGTCAAAAGCACAACCGTTCGACATCTACGGGGATATAATGACGAGATGAAAACGTTAGTAGGAAGATATGAAATGTTCTACTATACCTGTCGTGGGGCAGTCAGGGCATCGCGCTGTCAGCCGAGAGGACTCGGTTTCGAATCCACCGGCTGCCGTTTCAAAACTTGGTCAATTTCGTTCACCGCACTTTGCTCTAGTTAATTGGGCTGGATAAATGAGTACCAGTGATATGTCTGTGCATATTAAAGCACAGTCTTCGCGCAGTAACTGCAGCGTGGTTGAAGTTGAGTTGTTGACCAGGACAAGGTCTGTCGCGTATGAGGAGTATAGGTTTTTGAGGAGCGGTTCCATGTGCAGTTTGTTACCTCCATCTGCAGGTATCCCGTGGTTGCCGGTGGTACTGGGTACGTTGCTTGGCCTCGTTCTCCTCATCCTCCTAGTCATACTATGTATCTTCATTCTGTGCTGCCGTGGACGCGGAAAGAACACTATAATTGAGGACTCACCAGAGCACGACTCCAGTCTCTACTACAGGTATATCAAGTCAACCGTACATCAATACGAATAGCAGCGTGAATATGTTTAAAACAAAGTTGACAACTATCTCAGAAGGGCGGGTTAGGTAGATAGATGAATAATCGTTGGAATCTCGATAATTAAACCAATGACTTCTTTATCCACTTGTCATCTGGGTTTTTTGCTTTGGTTGGAAATCTGGTTAAATCTGGCTAAAGTTGGTTAAATATTGTTAAATCTAGTTAAATCTCGATAAATTTGTTTGCATGCGATAATTGTGTTGCCACGTTCGTTGATTTTCTCTCTCTAAATTTCTACATCGGAATCTGTCAAGTGTAAAAAGACAAAGTCGTCAAATTTAAGACACTGTTTATATGCCAGTGTGTCACTTGCAAAAAACATAGTTCGGGTCACCGTCATAATCGTAATCATATTTTGTTTAGCTCAACTGGACCCATGCGCCAGATGATATGGCAGCAGCGGACTCCTACAATGATGAGTCCAAGTAACGCCAAAGTGAACGAACACGAACGGGGGCGAATGAATAATGCCGAAGGGGCACAATACGAACGGGAGCGAATGAATATCGTCTGTAGAGCAGTTGCTCTAGTGACGTCTATCGTGAGTTTCCTAGTTGTTTCCAGAACTCGTCAACGGTTCGTTAAACCGAAACAAGTATAAAAACTAACCATTTGCAACTACAACCAGGAACGTCTCGCTAGTGGTTTTTTGGGGAGATTCTGGTCAAATGTATGTTTTTCTGTGGCGGCTGACATGTTTACTGTGCGACCAATAAGCGCTTGGTAATTTTATTAAATCGACTTCCGGTAAGATGCATTAAGTGCCTTCGATCGAAATCGAAGAGTCGTCGGAAGCAACACAAACTCTCAATCAAGCGAGCTCCTAAGTCAGAAGGGATAAATTTAGTAAACAAAAGCCAACTATGTTTCATATGTTGAGGTTAGATGCAAATAGCATGGCCATATAATATTGGTAAGTATATGACTAGGGGCAAACAGATCGATGTTCATTTGATGAGCGAATATTGTCAGACGCACTCGTGACGTAGGATTATCTAACATATGACACAGCCCATGTATGTTTAACGATGTTTTTCCAATCCACTGGCGTGATAGACTTGATTGTAGTTGCAAATGGTTTTGTTTATGTGTAACTCTTATACGTGCATAGGCCCAGAACCTTGTTTCCCTTTGATCCTTCTTCAATTCCAGTGTTTCACTCGTCACCTTTCAGACTCAATTCACGAACAATCTAACGTATATATTATCGACTACGACGTGCTACTTCTTGTGTGCTAATTTGTTATTTAGTTTCTGTGAAACCATCGGCTACGGTGATATCTGAAACGTTTGTTTCTACCTGTGGAGGTTTTTCCTGTCAATGGAGACCTACAATATTCTCAACGACTAAGTCATACACTAAGTAAATAAACACAACACTTCTATTTCTCTACAAACAAAATGGGTTTTTTACAAAACAACGGGCAGTTGGGACCTCAGTGAGGGATTGGTCAATCAACATCAAAACGCTGGTTTTTCCGGTTAACTGACTCTCGGTGACTAGGCTGCGCCTAAGTACCACCCGGTTACACCCACTGTCTCGTAACATCTTAATAGGGAATTCCCCCAACAGGGAATTCCCCCACATATCCATCCATTTTTATCGCGGCGTACGCAAGCACTAGCGATGACAGGGATCTTATACCCACAATACAAGTCTTCAGCTTTTCCCACTGAGCAAGGGTAGCTAGGAAGGACTTTCCCTAAAACAACCGCACAATTTCACACTAGGGGCCTTAATTTCTGCTCACTAGGCCTACCATACAATTCCGCGCTACATGCCCAGGCCGGTTACAAAGGAAACATGTTCGCGGGGTTGGAAAGGGACGAGGAGAAAACTTATGAGTCGGATACTTCCGCCCCACAAACTTACTAGTAGGGCGTGGTGCCGGAACGGGATTAGATCGAATTCGATCTCTAGGAATATCGCTCTTTCCAAAAGAGGAATGGGCATCAGTAAAGGTCTTTACCGACTCTAACAATTCCCCCTTTCCTTCAGGTTTTTGTTCACATAAACAAGATTTGTTTTTTCATCACAAGTTCTTTCAACCCCTCAAAAGTTTCATCAATCTTTGATAATGCGATCCACTGGGTTAAATAATGCTCCATACGGGCACAGAATTGCGACATGGTTTCGTTTGAATTTTTAATTTAAAACTTCTTACGAAACTTCTTACCACTCTAGCAGGGCCTGCTTCAACTGAGTGTAATCATTCGCAACAGATGCCGGCGAACGGGAATACACTTCAAGGCATCCCCCTTAACGAAGCGCTTAGATAAACTGCATAATTATCTTTTTCCCAGCCCTGATTCTCGGCATAGCGTTCAAAACGCTGATAAGCATCAATGGAATCAGTGTTTTCATTAAAGCAAGGCAGTGGAGAATTGCGGATCACCCTCGAGATTCCATCGCCCTCACTCACCGACCCTTTGTGGCCTGCTGCTGCAGCCTCCTTTTGGATCATCGCCATTTCCTTCTCGTGAGCCATTTCCATCTGACGTTCTTGCTAGCGAATTTCAGCTTCCAGCCTGCCTCGCCATCCCTCCCTCCCTCCCTCCCTCCCTCCCTCCCTCCCTCTCACCCTCTCTCCGTCTCTCTCTCTCTCTATCTCCCCGTCTCTCTCTCCCTCTCTCTCCCTTCGTCCCTCCCTCCCTCCCTCCCTCCCTCTCTCTCTCTCTCTCTCTCCCTCTCCCTCTCTCTCTCTCTCTCTCTCTCTCTCTCTCTCTCTCTCTCTCTCTCTCTCTCTCTCTCTCTCTCTGCCCTCACCAAGGCAGCCTGTTCCCGAGTAGCCTGGCGTTCATCCCGGGCTATCTCCTGTTCTTCCCAAACAAATTACCGGAGTTCAGGATCTGCGAGACTCAACTTCCCGCCTAACGCGACTAGTCGGGACAAATCCATGTTTACCAAAATTATAGATAGATAAAGGTAAAATACACCTTTACCAACAAATTAATGCGATCTACGGTCCAGCACTCCTCTTAATCGTTTACAAAATTAAATCAGAACATCTCTCTAAGATTGTTGAGTCGCCGTGGTACAGGACAGCACACGGTAATCACGTGGGACGTCTATACGCCCAACGCCTATCTGGCAAATCTAACAAGATAAACAATATCTCACATCATGACAACCTAACTTTCCAAGTAATACAGTTTCAACTTGCCTCAATTTCAGCTTTTTATTCATGGTCCATTACTGTTGAAATGAACAAGTCTACCGACTCTAGCGTGTGAAAATACACAACCCCAATTGAGAGAGAGAACAAACAAAAATTAAGGCCAGAACAACACCTTTAAAAATGTATATTTATCGCTCAGTCTTTTAAAACAGCGAAGAGGTACCTATATATGTCTTTTAATATTCAGTTATAAAAGATCACGCGAGTAACGCGTTTTGTGTGGATATTATTTAACAAATTGCTGAAATGTAAAAAAGTTCTGTGTTGCAATGTCCCGAAAAACAGTTGTTCGGCTAACAAATGTAAGTTGCAGGAGTTCATCGTGCGTGCAGTGCCCAGCTTTGTTCTCTGTTGCAGGAGTTCAGCCTTCCTCCAGTACCCAGCTTTGTTCTCTGTTGCAGGAGTTCAGGGTGCATGCAGTGCCCAGCTTTGTTCTCTTTTGCGGAGTTCAGCGTGCCTGCAATGCACAGCTTTGTTCTCTGTTGCAGGAGTTCAGCGTGCCTCCAGTGCCCAGCTTTGCACGGCGCAATGTCCGCTCGCAAGCCGACGTGCTCCAGACAAGCGGGCGATATGAACGGGTAAGTGTATTTCTATACTGTTGTCTATGTTTGCCTGAGCCGGCTACATATGAGGATATGTTGCTTGGTTTGTGATGACATGGTTCTGCATTAATCAAACTTTCATATGTCTGCTTAAAGCAACTTTGTCTGCTCGATTTTATCATAAAATCACGTTATAACTCTGCCTCACTGGAAGAGGCGGTGCTTTGAAATGTCAGAGCTTGTCACTTATAAACGAGTTCCGTGGCAACTGCCAATTCATCGCGCCAGCCTATCACCCAGCACAGAACGGGGCGATCCTGCGAATAGCGTTCAGTGTTGCTCTATATTATAACGATGTTTAGATTGTTCTGTGCTAAGGTACTTCGTAACTAATGTGTAAGTTATTTGTAAACAACGATTTTGCAGCCGATGTGCTGGATCTGTCGAAGGCAGGGACTATACTGTAATAATCTTACTATGAACTGTTTCGTGTATTCGGCTAGAATGTATTAGAACTACCTTATGTATAATACCATACCATTGTTATATGTGTCGTAATAGTTGTTTTTGAAGGGGGTGGCATCATTTGGTTTTGCCTACATTAACGCGGTCGGGGGATTAAGCCACGCTTCCTCCGTAGCCGGTAAACACAGGATTTCGCGGGGCCACCGATTTCGGCCGTTTCCGGCAAAACACAAAGGCACGCTTCTGGCTTATTAGACGTATTTTGGCGGGCTACATACATTGAACGTATTTATTCTAACGTCAAGAACATTATATTACTAAATAAGTAATAAACAAGGATCAGACCAACTGATTTTTAATGACGTCAGAATGGTTAGATCGCGTTGTAAAACATAGCTCCTACCTCTACGCATTAGCAAATAATGCTGAATTATCGTGTAATGGTGGCTAGAAAACAGTGGCTGAACTAACAAACACATGCCATCTACATTTAATATGGAAGTTGTGGGCCAGCAGCCCACAACGTCCGTATTAACGTGACGTTTAGTTCTTAGAGAGAAAGGGCGGTGTCCAATACTCTCTGTCTGGTGTGTCTGACGGCACAGGGAGTGCACGAGAGAGTGAGTAGAGCAACACAGTACATTCCCACGAATGACTACTACGTTTGAATATGTACTGGCAGATAGCTAGTCAGTCTGGTGTAACTGTGTTTTTATGTTATTGTAGTTCTTGTTTCACGTCCGGAGTTCTTTGTTGCAGTCGTGGCCAAAATTCAATTAATTGAACCGAACGATGTGAAGGATGCAACGAAAACGAACGATCCGGTCAAGAAACTTGGAACAAGAAAACACATCAAAACGAGGCCCTACGTTGGCCGTAATTATAATCGTACTTTATCAGACGCCTCTGTGAAACAAACACCCAGCATTAGGTACAAATGCTACATTGGTAATAATAGTGTCAGTAGCATTTCAAACCAACTCAATTTGCACCATGTTTTCTGTATACATTAGTGTAGGTTTATGATATTGCACTAACTTGTGCTTGCGTGAGCGGCTCTGAAAGGCAGACCGCACACCACGTCACCAGCGAGTTTCCGCGTGTCCGCTGTACTTGTAGTGACACCGGGGACATGGTCGGGCGGTATGAAAATGCACAGGCCTGATTTCAGGACCTCGACTGCACCATATAACCAAAGACCGTTGAATCATATGCAGAAGAAGAAGACATTGCACATATGACAAGTGTTTGTCTAAGAAAAACATTGCTGGGTTCCTTTCTTCGCTATGATTCGATGTTCCCTTATTAACCAGCATTACGAACTTTGGTAGCAATGAAATAACACTTCGTTTAACGATCGTGCATATTTTGCAATAATCTTTCTTATGGAATACACGCAAATTGCTGACATCGCAACAAATTAAGATGTATACTTCATACAGACGATCATTGCATAGCGGACATACATTGCATTTCACTGTTAGTCAACACAATGAAAACATTTATTAGGGCTAAGTGGTGTGATTATAGTTGCTTTTGCACTGCACCCTATTTATAAATGTAGCGGATATTGAAATAAAAAGTGCATTCACTGCTTTGTTTGGTTGAACGTATAGGCGGGCGGGCGGGCGGGCGGGCGGGCGGGCGGGCGGGCGGGCGGGCGGGCGGGCGGGCGGGCGGGCGGGCGGGCGGGCGGGCGGGCGGGCGGGCGGGCGGGCGGGCGGGCGGGCGGGCGGGCGGGCGGGCGGGCGGGCGGGCGGGCGGGCGGGCGGGCGGGCGGGCGGGCGGGCGGGCGGGCGGGCGGGCGGGCGGGCGGGCGGGCGGGCGGGCGGGCGGGCGGGCGGGCGGGCGGGCGGGCGGGCGGATGGCAATTACACGTGTTAAGATATCCGCATGGAAATGCGGGACATTAAAAAAAAACGGAATTTCAAGCGGGAAAACACGGAATTTCAAGCGGGAAAACACGGTATTTCCTGCCTGAAAGCGGTGCAGTCCTAGATTTAACAAGATATGCCACCCAAGCTAAAGGCCCAGATGGCAAGTGGACAAGGAAGCCATTGACTTATTGAGAGTCCAACAATGTTCACTTACGTGTAACCCGCCCTCCTGAGATTTGTGTCAACCTTGTTTTTAAACATATTCACGCTGCTAGCAGTTACACAATCCGTAGACACTTTGTTCCATTCATTTATTGTCCTCTGTGAGAAAAGTATTTCCTGATATCCAATTTACACTGATCCTTTAGTAATTTCACCTCGTGTCCTCTAGTTCTACTATCTTTCTTGAGTGAGAAAAACTTATTTCTATGAATATTTTCATACCCATTCAATATCTTAAAATCTTCTATCTGATCTCCTCTTAACCTCCTTGTCTCTAGGGTTGTTAAACCACATTCTTTCAGGCGTTCTTCATAACTAAGGTCTCTCAGTTCTTGAATAACTTTAGTTGCTCTCTGTATGCATTCAAGTGTGAGGTCTAACTATTGCTTTTTACAGAGGTATAATTAGCTTTTTTCCTTATATGTTACGTTTCTCATTAAACAACCCAAGAATTTGATTACCCTTTGAAGCTGCAATACCACACTGTTCTGTAACTTTCATATCAGCACCTATTGTTATTCCTAAGTCCTTTTGTTTACTCTAGTACATAGAATAGTATCTCCCATATTAGTGTTTAAATCAAAGTTCCCGTGTCATGTATGTAGCCGTTTACATTTCCCAAAATTGAATAACATCTGCCATTCTCCATTTAACTAATTTGTCTAGATCGTTTTGTAAATGTTGTTTATCACCATCATTGTTAATCTTTCTAAACACTTTTGTGTCATCCGCAAATTTCAGTACATTGCTTGTTATATTGTCGTCCAAGTCATTGATATATATTAAGAATATTAAAGGTCCTAATACTGATCCTTGTGGTACTCAAAACTGATTTCCAGTTTGAAAACTTTCCATTTATGACAACATGCTGTCTTCCGTCAGTCAGCCATTATTCTATCCAGTCAATTATGCCATCCCCGATGCCATGGTCATGAGCTTTTAATTTAACTACTAATCTTTGATGTGACACTTTGTCAAAAGCTTTCTGAAAATCTAAGTAGATAATATATACTGGCGATCCCTCGTCTAACCACTTAGTGATTTCTTCCACTCGGTTCGGAGAAAACATATTTAGAAGGCACTGCACAATACATAAACCGTTTTGCGGGAGCTATTTTCAAATGCGCGCGCTGATGATAAACCGGGAACGTTTGTATGACGCTTAATATGTCAGTAATTACTATAATGTTGATACATGTATTTACCGACCCTTACAACTACACGTGAACTACTTACCACTCAATTCCTTAAGGGATAATTATTCTTCTGTGCCATTCAATTCACTGTTATCTTGCTCAGTTAATGAAAACAAATGCGTGTCTTCGCCGACAACAATGCATACCGACTCAGAACTTAAAACATTTCCAATTAAATGGCGTCGATTGTGTGCGGTAGCGACACCTGGTTGGTAATTGGGAAACAAAATGTAAATAAGACTGCGTCAGATGGCGCCATCATCTGCGCCAATACCGACTGGACTTCGCGCGGAATATTATTCATCGTGGAAATGCGAGCAAATAGTTTTGTGTACATCAACCCGTGGCGGCTATCCCAGGCAATGTTAAATCACTAACAAATACAGCCTCCGACGCAACTGACAGCGGTACATGGTTTTATTTTTACATCAACTAACTACGCTTTGCCAAAATAGATCTACACAAATTGCAAGTTGATATGTTCGTGGTTGCGTGAGTGCATCGACCCATTTGCATTTGTGCGTGAGTGCGTACGTGCTTGCGTGCGAATTTCGATAACCAAGACATGTTGGTGTTCTTGTTGAATAAAGTTAAATGGAACGTACACATATTTTCATTGATTGACTGATACGTAGCTAATTGGTACATTTCTATAATAAATTATAATACGCCCCGATAAAAAAAAATTAAATATCAAAGCACAAATAAATAAAAAAAAATGTCATACAGGAATTGGTCAGATCAGTCGTACGGTGAAGAACGGCTAAGGTTTATTGGTCTGCTAATAACAGCCATACTACGATCTCTCTATAGGCATACACACACACACACACACACACACGCACGCACGCACGCACGCACGCACGCACGCACGCACGCACGCACGCACGCACGCACGCACGCACGCACGCACTCACGCACGCACGCACGCACGCACACACACAAACACACACACACACACACACACAGGAGAGAGTGAG
This sequence comes from Lamellibrachia satsuma, assembly GCA_033239005.1. NCBI lineage: Eukaryota > Metazoa > Annelida > Polychaeta > Sabellida > Siboglinidae > Lamellibrachia > Lamellibrachia satsuma. The sequence goes on from BSQZ01000041.1 coordinate 110,195, forward strand.
AGATTTTGCGGTACATCAAACGACCGTTATCAATGCAGAGACATGTGGAGACAGATGAATGCGTGACGGCAAATATCAGAGTCGGAAAATATTAATGATTAAATAGAGCTTGTAACAGGGCCTAAGTTATCACAAAGAATATCCGTATTGAACGCTATTGGGTTGTCTGAATGTTGTGTCAGCAACAGTATTATTATGCAAATCTGAACCACCGAAGGCCATTCAACAAACAACCTGCTGCGGTGGACTGTCTTCATTGACTACGTTAGTGAGTAGACCACTTTGTGAGTGCGTATTCGTGTGTGTATGCGTGATTGCGTGCGTGCGTGCGTGCGTGCGTGCGTGCGTGCGTGCGTGCGTGCGTGCGTGCGTGCGTGCGTGCGTGCGTGCGTGCGTGCGTGAATTTGAATGATAAGACTTGAATACTCGATCCCACATCTTTATACATGTAGGCTGTACACATTACACATCGCAGACATATTTGTTTATGACTTTTGATCACTGATGTCTTAATTGACTGTCATGATGATTATTAATATTAATCCCATATTTCATCTGAAATCATTGTGACATGATCACTCGCAGCGCGGCGGTGAGAAACTCAGTCATGTTGACCTAGCACGGCACTATACCATGGTTGATTCGTGGTATACCACTATATATATATATATATATATATATATATATATATATATATATATATATATATATATATATATATATATATATATATATATATATATATTCTGATCAAGAAAATGTCTGTACACATCCGTACACGAATTGTAAATACATCTCTCGTTTGTTGTGATTTAAAATTCATGCTGTTTACATAATTAACAGGAAATAAATTATCCTGCAGAAGATTACATAAAGTAGGAAGTTTTGTGAAGGGGTATGTCCCCTCCCACAATACGAAATAATGTTTTTAATGAAGGTTTCAAGGTCTCGTTTTAAGCATTGTATAGCCACATTTTATAGAAAATGTGGAATTGCTTCAACAATTATTTGAAAAGGAAAGAGAAGCGGAAGACGCGAAAAGAAATGACTAAAAAGAAGGACATCTCCTTCCCAAAGCAGGATACTCAATTGGCACTATCGAGGTTTAATACAAAAATATATCCCTATGCTTGGCACCTTTGAGTCAGTGTACATTTGGATTATAATACAAATTTTCGCGCTTGCATGTATATGATACTTTAATAAACCATATTATACAATACATATTGATTTGTGGGAGGAACTGGCGTGTGACTCGAGAATGTATAATACCATTGCTTGTTGAAGCCGAAAGTATGCGTAACCGGTGTACGTATACATGTGTGTGCGTGTGTGTGTGTGTGTGTGTGCGTGCGTGTGTGCGTGCGTGCGTGCGTGCGTGCGTGCGTGCGTGCGTGCGTGCGTGCGTGCGTGCGTGCGTGCGTGCGTGCGTGCGTGCGTGCGTGCGTGCGTGCGTGCGTGCGTGCGTGCGTGCGTGCGTGCGTGCGTTCATGCGTATGTTGGTGTTAGTGTTCATTTAACCAACTGAGATGACATTTCTCTCGAATTGTGGTTTGACCCTTGGTCGGCGCGCCATTTTAACTTAGTGTCGAGTTGATCATTTTTGCTGAACTCAAAACGCCAGGTACTAGAAAAAAGAAAAAAGTGGCAGAGGGAGAAGTAGAAGGAGGATGAGGAGAAGAAGAAGGCGGAGGAGAAGAAGAAGAAGGAGGAGGAATAAGAAGAAGGAGGAGGAGGAGAAGAAGAAGGTGGTGGAGAAGAAGAAGGTGGAAGAGAAGAAGAAGGTGGAGGAGAAGAAGAAGGAGTAGAATAAGAAGAAGGAGGAGGAGGAGAAGAAGAAGAAGGAGGAAGGTGAGGTGGAGAAGACGAAGAAGGAGGAGGAGGAGAAGACGAAGAAGGAGGAGGAGGAGGAGAAGAAGAAGAAGGAGGAGGAGGAGGAGAAGTAGAAGGAGGAGGAGGAGATGAAGAAGAAGGAGGAGGAGAATAAGAAGAAGGAGGAGGAGGAGAAGAAGAAGAAGGAGGAAGATGAGGAGGAAAGACGACGAAGGAGGAGGAGGAGAAGACGAAGAAGGAGGAGGAGGAGGAGAAGAAGAATAAGGAGGAGGAGGAGGAGAAGAAGAAGGAGGAGAAGAAGAAGAAGAAGAATTGCACATAAGTATATGTAGTGCGACAGTTCTACTTTTCCATCAAATACACAGTCGGAGAATGCGCCTCGGGAATTTTTATTTAATGTCCTGTTACTGAGCAACGCCTGCAGTTTTACGGAGTTACCATATGTTGTCAAATAATTATGATACATTATGAATATGGTTTGAGTGTCTCTGCGCATGCATGCGTGCGCGCGTGCGTGCGTGTTTATTGCTAAATGATTGGATACAGAGTTGTGGAACTGTGGAAATAAAAACCGGTTTAAATCGACGATACGTTTTGGTTAACACGTTTTGAAAGTGGTAAAACTTCTTCCGTATTTTAGTTCAATTGACTAGATAGAAAACAACTTCCTTCGTTCATACGGGCATTTTTCTAAAAAGCCTCCTTTAGGCAGACGATCCTTTCTGGATCGTGGAACGCGCCAACCAGCACAGTGCAATATATCGTTGTGGTGATATTATGCGTTTTCGATTACGACCATTGCTACCCAATGACACACGTACTTTACCACTTCAACGTAGTAACAAATTACCATTATGATTTCACCACTCAATCGCACGCACGCACGCACGCACGCACGCTCGTTCGCTCGCACGAACGTACGCACGCGCGTACAAACTGCATAGCATCATAATACTTGATTATGTCATAATAATGAACTAGCAAAAATGACCCACCTCCGGACGGGATAACTTGGTAGTACGGAAGCGACTGTCACGATAACAATATTAAAAAATTACCAACCTCCGGACGGGATAACTTGGTAGTACGTAAGCGACTGTCACGATAACAATATTAAAAAATTACCAACCTCCGGACGGGATAACTTGGTAGTACGTAAGCGACTGTCACGATAACAATATTAAAAAATTACCAACCTCCGGACGGGATAACTTGGTAGTACGTAAGCGACTGTCACGATAACAATATTAAAAAATTACCAACCTCCGGACGGGATAACTTGGTAGTACGTAAGCGACTGTCACGATAACAATATTAAAAAACGTTATCACAGAAATATCCATCTTGCCTTGGTGCGTGATACTGCAAGGCAATATCTATCGAAATTGCGACGAAAAGCGACGCCATTACGTAACTTGGGACAATCGAAGAAAAGACGCATGACGTTGTCAACAATTGTACGTAATTGTTCGAATAGCGTTGCGGACAATTGTACGTTATTTAAATACAAAGGGGAATTCGATTGTTCGTAGAAAGGGTGCTAGCAGGGGTGAATTTCAAAAATATAAAGCTGAGATGACCCGAACGTAGAGTCGTAGATGAAACTCTGAACGTTTGGCGCCAGAGATTCAAAGCGTCTATGTAGGAGGAGAATAGCATTGCATATATACACACACGCACGCACGCACGCACGCACGCACGCACGCACACACACACACACACACACAGTACTGTCAGGATCACAGTAATCTCACGACACATTGAATGCGTCCTGGGTTCCTGCGCCTCAGTTATGCATAACGGTTTATATCGTTGTTCGTTGTTTATCGCCTTGTTTATGTTAAACAGAACCACCAATCTTTCTTCTGTAAGATAGTGGCAGGAGTAAATATAACACTTCGTCGTTGTTGCACTGGTGTTCTTTTATGTGGGATGTGACGACTGCTAAAATCCTCGTTAATTCAGCCTCCTATACCGACGCAATCAGTAACATAATCACAAGTTACGCGCACTGATATAATGGTGGAATGATTCCCATATAATGTGTGTAGGGATGAAGACGTCTGTTTGAAGTGCAATTCCTTTAGATATGGGTCAAAGAAAAGGTTAGCGCTGCTTATAAGAACCGCTTTTCCTCAATATCCGATCTAAGTCTGTATCCGTGGTTTACACTGCAGGGCACCTGTTTGCTGTGAATGGATGCGTTTGTATTGAACCTCCTACGTTTCAAATGTTGCAGCTGTTTCAAAATTACACATCGATATTATATATTTTACATTTAACTACTGGACATATTATCGCTCTGTGTGTATATTGATATTGTCTTTGTATCATATGCAGTGTACCATTGTATGAGTTTGTTCAACTTTGCATTGTTCATGGCACTGACACTTCTCGTCTTGTTGTCTCCTCCTTTTTGTGCTGACCATTGTAATTATGCTCATTGTTCTTATGGTCGAATGGTGGTTCGGTGGAGTCTACGGCGGTTTTGCAAGCTATAGTTTGGTAAATTTGACTAATATGAGTTATATTTTAGTCTAATCGGCTGTTTCGTCACCTTCACAAGCAATGCGTCGTTTCATTTCAATGAGACGACACAAGGACCAGAGCTGATCACTATAATATGAATATTATTAGTATGGCTTTCTCATGTTGGAAAAACAGTATCAGCCAATGTCATGTCATCGAAACATGTTTTGTTGTGAGAAAATATTTTTTTTACTATGAAACTGTGCATTTTATTCTTAGTAAACTTGACAAAGAAATGCCATATTGCTCCACCAGTTAACTTTAACATAACCTATTGTATACAGCGAAACGAATACCCAGCGTGGTTTCATTTTCGAACTGCATGATGATTAGAGAAGGGGATTGTTGTTAATGAGGAATCCGCTGAATAGAAACACTACGGGCCAGTGCAATTTTATTCTGATTCACTTAAGCGGCGGAATTTACTACAGCAGGAATGTGCATGGAATGAATCGGTCCCAGCCAATATAATTATTTTATTCTGCATGCTACGGCTAATCCTGCATGTTATCAATTATTCAGTTCACTCTTAAATTTTAGTTTTGTTCACTCGCTGCTTTATTTTCTTGTTCGATTATCGCCAATACAGGACAACGAAAGATAGAGTTTTTAGGGCACGGCCTAATTATTAACTAATTAATGTGTCTTGGTTGAATAAATAGCGCATATCTGACCCGCCACAAACACATGCACTCACATCCACACCAAGAGACAAACACGAACACAGACAAAGCTATACTTTTCATTGGTTTAATTAACGACATTTTGAATTCAAACATAACGCCTCTAACATAACGACGCTTGAAGACCTAGAGCATGCAAGACGGACTTCATACTTCGGGTCTGGTGTACGTGCTAACGCTAGCTATGCCCTCGGGTGTACGCAGCCATTATACGACCACTTCCTGTGACGTTATGTTGCATTACAGTGCTGCAATGCAATTAACAAAAGTACGAAATAACAAATACATTGCGAACGTCGTGAACTAGTAGTGTAGTCACTGTTGGCGGACTTTTTCATCGGAAGACGTCATATATAAGAAGTTCAGGCGTCCAACGTGAAATTATTTTACAGTGCAGTCAGATACGGCAAACACCGTGCATGGGGTTGTAAAGCAACAGCTTTATAAGTAGACATAGTCCGATCGTTTTTATCGTAAACTCACGCTATACAGTATAAACTGTGTTTGTGTGTGTGTGCGTGCGTGCGTGCGTGCGTGCGTGCGTGCGTGCGTGCGTGCGTGCGTGCGTGCGTGCGTGTGTGTTTTAGCATCTTATTTGACTGCCCAAATGTGTTTCAATGAATACAAATTTTAATATAATTTCACCGTAATGTGTTTGCGGATATCGACCTTGCTGGACAGCAGTTCTTTGTCTGGAGCGAACCAATGATTTGTGTACACCAACATTATCATGCATTCGATAGCCATTCCAACACTCATGCAAACTTTCTTGGTCTGGCGCGAACCAATGATTTGTGTACACCAACATTATCATCCATTCGATAGCCATTCCAACACTCATGCAAACTAGGAACATTGCGAGATCCGCTGTTAAATACGATGTTCATAAATTAATATAAATACGAAACAAAACGAATTATCACTCAATAGCAATCAATAAATAGTATCTACGCAATAATACAAATAAATAGTGGTAATAAAATCAAATAAATTAGTGCTAATCTATTTAAAAAATAGCCGCTAATCGGTGCATAGAAAACTAAAATTGTCTGCTATGTACAATTCGTTGTTCGTTGACTAACCGTGTTAATACCAGTGACACTAAGACTAGGCCACCCAGACGCGTAGCAACGGAAGTGGAGGGCCACACATGCGCATCAGTACATCTACATCAGTCCCACCTTTCACCGTTGATATGTACAAACGTACAGGCATCCTACCAGATACATTCGACGTTTGGGCTTATGCTGCATATCGTATTTGATTTACATAATACTACAGTGGAAAATCCCATTAAATCAAGGTATTTAAACGTACGGTCCTTTCTAAGACTCGCTTACTAAATACGCGACGGCGCGTTAACGTCGCCCTGATGCTCGCGGCACACGCCGAGACCACCCCGGCCGCGAGACGTCGAACGCGTCGTCGTATCGACGTCGGCCGCGCGTAACCCAAGCCGGCCGATATTGCCTGCCCTGTGACAATCTATTACTATATATGTCCACGGGCCGGGGCGGGCACGCGGCGCCCGGGAACCGCGGTCCGGAACGCCACTATACATAGCGACGTACTGTCAACATCGACGATAAACGGCCGCTCGCCCGACCGCGCAGAGCTCGGGTGACGACGGAAGCGACGCAGACCAGGTTCCAGGTGTTCGCCAGCATTCATCGCCGTCAGTTACGTGGCGATACCGCATCGGTCGAGACAAAGAAAGGACGGCCTCTTGAAATGGGCACGTACGGGACTGAGGTATCAGGCAAATAGAGTGCAACATATTATACAGTTTTTCCGTTCAACATCGTTTATTTACACATGCTTTTCTATACAGGCAAAGAAGAAGTTGCCCAAGCAACCTTAGAGTTCAACACGAAAAACACCGAGAATGCTGAAACTCTAGGTAGCTTTTTCTTCATTACCGATAAGCCAGCCATGCGAATATAAAATACATAATAATACTAGTGTGCAACATTATGTTTGAAGATAAAGTTTGTATGTCCATACCTTTTACCAAAACATTATGACAATTATTTCAAAAACTCCTAGTATTTTTCAAACTGTTTTACATAAATGTTCAAACACCGGTCTAACTATACAAAACGTATCACAGCAATTAGACGGACATTGTATAAATTTTAGGTTTTTCTACATTTTGCCTGAAATATATTGTATAAGTTACTAGAGATAACGATCAATGTAAATTGTTTCAACTATTTTAACAAAGGTATGCGCTATGCACACACACATGCTCACGCACGCACGCACGCACGCACGCACGCACGCACGCACGCACGCACGCACGCAAATAAATAGTTTTTGTACATTGCACATATGCATTGAACGTTTCAGCAAACCATAGTCCAACAATCAAAATGGCCAACGTGTTGAACGCTACACTTGGTGAAGAAACTATGCTAAATGTGAAGTCGTCAGACATTGATCGCGATGACGTAGATTTGACACTGACATATGAGCTTCCTGACGGAGCAGCTTTCGACCCAGCAAATGGGAATTTTATTTGGAAACCCACAAACATGGAGCCCGTCAACATTTCGTAATGTGTTTTAATAATTGCAAACACTGCAGCCACAAAGCACTGCAAATGTCGCGAATATTTCACGCTGATGCACTGACAGCAAATCACGCGTTTACATTTTCGGTGCACGTAAATCGATATGAATGAGACGCATTACTAATGGTGCCAGGTAGCAGCGCGATATACATTGGGTGGTTTTGTTTGCACTAACCATATTTGTTTCACTTGCTTCAATGGAGTTATGTAATATGTCGCACATGTCTGGTTCATAACCACTCAGTTTATTCCTTGTAAAAGAAAGCGTTACATACATATGAATGTGTGTGTGTGTGTGTGCGTGCGTGCGTGCGTGCGTGCGTGCGTGCGTGCGTGCGTGCGTGTGTTATTTGCTTGGCATTACTAGCCGAGTTGCCCGGGGTTGCACGGGGGAAAAGCAGCCACCGCAAGAGCTCATGATTCCTTGCACTACCAGGTCAAGTTTTGTTAGGCAATGCCAATGGCTACGCACCCCAAAAATCATGTACAACTGCTGGTTTCACGAAACGTTCAGTGGACGTTTGAATACCGCAACAATCGTAGAAATACGCATAGCGTTGCTGAAAATTGTACGTAACTGCGAACTCCTATTCCGAGATGCGTAATCTACGTCAACCGTCAACATACGTAATATACCCACCTACGGGGGATTTTGAATTTGTGCTTAAGGTACGAACCATCCCCAAGGGCTCTCGGGCACGCCTAAAAATTTTCAGCCGCACACATGCGAACTGTCGTAGATATGAGGGAACAAACAGACGTTCAGAATCACATACTAATTGATATTATAGATGTCAGCCACTCATAAATATATATAACACGAAATGTAAACCTAACTGGCGACTTTGTTCTATAGCATGATGACAATTCATATTATCATAGCTTCTAAAACATCAAAAGAAACATAAACCACATGTATTTGATGGAACATGGAACAATACTATACAAATACCCGCAATATAATAATACTATATTAAACCATTTTATCACAGAACTATTCATCTAAACATTAGTACTGCATTGGTGCTCCCAGCCAATATCTCCCGAATTCGCGACGTAAACTGGCAGTTATAATAACGTGTAGCGACGCTTAGCTTTGCACAACTTAACGTTGAACACTCGATGAAAAAAGACACATGACGTTGCCAACAATTGTACGTAATTATTCGCATTCAACGGGTAATTCGATTGTTCGTACAAAGGGTAATGGCGGGGTGACTTTCTAAAAAAAATATAAAACAGACAGCCCAGTCGTGAGTAGTAGGTAAGGGGTTTACAAGGAGCAAGAGCGGTGGTTACTAAAAAATAGACATTGGGAAAAACCCACATATCGCTGACGTGGCGTTTAATTTTAATTTTAATTTTAATTTTAATCGCTGACGTGGCGATTAAAATGAATAAGAGAGCTAATCAATCAGGGTTCAGTACGTTATCGGTGAATGGTGTAAAGAGCTGCGATTCGTCGGTTATAGTTTCATAAAAGTTATGCGTAAGAGCTTCATAAAAATCGTGGATGATTAATGAGGTGAGGAGTCTGAATGGCTCGTGTGTCCATCTGCTTGCCGCCGAAACGCGGGCATCTTAAAAACGGAACAAACGCAGTCGGTCGTGTGCACACACACAATCATCTTTTAATTGCATAACAATACAGATACTAGCAGCTGGTAAGTATTACCACTACATCGAAGCAATAAATAAGCTATGCTGTATTACAGTTTACCCTATCTCAGGGTCTTAACCCAATAAAACACGCGACAATCGTTTGCTACTAAATCACTACCAAATGTATTGACGAAAGCCTTCATCGGTATGCCGTTACAACGAAGCACCAAATAAGCTATGCAGTATTGTCCGCACACGTTAGATAGAGGACTCTGAAGTCTCTTGGCATTGTGACTCCACTCGAAACAATGTTCGTTCAGGAACACGCGAAATGTGTCATGTAGCGGCGGTAGTCCGTACGAGCAGAAGTATTCACCGCGTCTGTCGGCATCCACGTAGAGAGCGATCCAATGTTGACCGGGTTTATCGCCGTCGTGAGTATTGCATACGAAAGCGAACGGAAAGCATCGATCATCGTAGGCAGTCCGTCTTTGGGTACGACGTCGCGAACGATCGAACGAGTTCGTGCGTCTCTCGCCAGGAGACGCACAATCTGGCTTGTCTCCATCAGAAATCGTAGATGACGTTCCTGCTCTTGTCGATTTCCAGCACCGATTCGAATTCTGCGTACACGACGACGTTGATGGTCTGTTGGAGCGCTGCAGCGAAATGCATCTCGATGCGCAGGTTGCCCTTTTGTACCAGATGGAAGCACGATCCATCACACGCGTCCGGGGTCAGGTCAAAACCAAAGAAGGTGTACCCATCACGGAAGTCGTCACGAGTCAGACCGTTCCCTTCGTCCTGTGATACCTTGCCAGTCGAGGTGAACAGGTTGAGGTAACTTCTGATGAATCGATTCTCATCGAAATTCGGCTGGAGAGGTTTGGAGGGTACCTGTCGACCATCCACGTAAACGGTGAGGAAGTTGACGTTGTTGTGCTTGGCGTGAAACGGGTTCTTCGCGTACGAACCGTTGTACGCGTCGTTGTCGATGCAGCATAGTACCAGACGTTTCGGTAGGGTACCGAGGAACAGGTTTTCGTGCGTGTGCGACATGGCCCCTGTGGGAATGGAATATACTTTGCAGTCGACGGAACGCAGCGGGTACTTGGCCGTGCCCTTGTCCAGTGCCTTGATGTGCGCCACCTGAACGGTCGGATTCAGTGTGGCTTTCCTCGCGAACATGGTGGCGTTGACGATGTGTACTTTATAATCGAGGTTGCCACCACCGGCCATGAGCGCGAACGTGTCCTTGCTTCGCACCAGTCGTATCTTGACGTCGACGCCGTTGAGCAGGTAACGATCTTGTAGGAACAGGTCCACGTGTAGTCGTCCCATCATGTCAACGACACGACTCTGCGTGACGTGCGCTCGCCGAGACACCAACCCTCGGTTCATTACGTCCTCGTCGACAATGTTGACGGCATCCATGCGACCGGCGGTGTCTTTGTACCACAGTTGACTCGTCAGTTGAGTCTCTTTGGCCTCGCTGCCGTAACTCAAAAGCGTTTCGATATAGGCGCGATACGGGTACGTGTTTGTCGAAGGAGTCACGAGCGTACCGTTTAGGTAGACGTCGACTTGACTGAATAACGAATGCAACCAATTATTCACCGGAGCCACAGCGTTGTCGGGGTCGAGAGGTGTCCCGTTGCCTTTGGTTACCTTCGCTTGCACGTGCAGGTAGCTGCTGGCGAGATCCAGGTAAGTGTCTCCCGATCCGGGTAGCAAGAATTCTATGGGACCACCCGACTCGAGGGAGGCCATCGGTTGGTGTTCCACCCATTGTGCGTCTTCGATGCTGGTCTGGGTCGGCGGCACGCCGAAGAGATCGAGTTCGCTCTTGACCCCCTCGCAAGATTGTCTATGCACGAAAGCCATCGTCGAACACGTCACGTTCACGAATCGTCTGCGCTTTACGACGTCTTTTCACTGCACTGACCCGTCGCGGTGCCGTCGCGCGTTTTATACGTTTTTGCGGTCGCACGCCAGGAGTCATCAACAGACCACGTATCAAATCTTTACCGGCATCGGTGGCGCGTCGTTTGGCCGCCGTTTTTATGTTCTGACCGGACATGACGTCGTCGGCTATGCGCAAGCCGGTCTTCAACGCCCCCTTTCCCAAAGCCACGGCTCCTCGCTTGATGAGTGGCATGGCGCTCCGAATCAGACCTCCGAACAGACTACCCAACCCGTGTCCTCGTTGCACTCTGGCACCGACAAAGTAGGGTAAAGCCCCTCCCGCTTGTCGGGTGTAATAATCGTTGTAATTCATTCTTCAGAACAGACCAGTCTTACGACGTCGAAAATGAAGCGTCACCGTCACCTTGCCGCGTTCGAATGGCACGGCATGCCCGGTATCGTCTCTTATATCGATTTCGATTGTTCCAAACTCCTTGCGCAACATGGGCAAGTACTGAACGTGCTCGAAATGTCTCGAGATCGTATGTCCGTGTTCGCCTTGTATCGGAACAATCCTCAACAGCGGTACGAGACTGTCGCCGACGACGCGCGATTCCACGACGTTCGTGTACACGTAGAGTGACTCGAACCCTTGCTTCATGTCCCCTTCTTTCACGAAGGTGTACACCTCTCCATCACCATCTAGCAGCACGTGACTTTCAGGACTACGGATGGTCCTTGCGTCGAGACCTAGTATGACTCCCATAGAACCCTGGGTTGTGAATTCGGTACTCGGTGACATGCGTACGGATACTTTTTGAGTGATGTCGCTGTAGCTTAATTTCACTCTTTGACGTACCGCGATACCCGCTAGCGAGCGGTTGATGGCTCGTATGAGTTTACGAGTTCCGTCGTAATATCCCGTTGCTATGCCTCCAACAGAATGACCATCGCTAGAGCTTTCCGAGAGAAAGAACCAGGAATCCTTCTCTCTGACATTGTACCAATCGTGCGGGTACTGGATCTCCACCAACCCGCATTCCCATTCGCCGGACAGACTGATGCGTTGCGGTAAGGACGTGACGTAATGGGTCAACGTGTTGTCGGGAAGCAGGTGCATCGACGCGTTGCTAGGCAACGTCAGGTAGAAAACAGCCGTCATCGCGTTTCACGGATTTCATGGATTGGGTAGCAGGTAGCCCAACGAACTACTCAACAGGGCCGTCCACAGATTAGAGTCGGTGTGACCGGTTGTCATATTGTAGATGCTGACCGCGATGATCGTGTACAAGACGACGACCTGACACAAGAACACGATTTCCGTCTTGGGACAATCGGTGCCGAAGAGGTGCCAACGTGATGCAACAACCTCGTTGTCGTTGTCGTCCGTAACGTCTATCCCTTCGTTGTCTTCTTCGACGATGGATATCGTTGGAATGAGGAGTCGACCGGCGCGTAACTACTCTTTATACCGAACGAGCGCCTTGGCATCGATCCAGCTGTTGAACGAAGTGGGGTAGCCGTACCATTTGACTAACGCCTCCATTCGTTTTCCCACCTTCCGTCGCTGCAGCACCGATTCCACGCGGTACAGTTTATCTTTCGAGACCAATACTTTCTGCAGTTCCGGTTCATAGAAGGTTCCGTCCAGCACCTCACCCAGATCGTCGACCAACCGGTACACGGGTGGATCGGAGGCGTGAACTTCGCGTATCGTGAATAGCTCCTCGCTCCAATTTGCCATGTACCCTTTCTCGAACCGCCGCTTCGCTTTGCTGATGCGCACGCGATCATCCACCTTGAACTTTGGTACACCCTTACCATCGTGACCGTACAAGCGCTGCCACACCTCCTCTTGATTCGCCGCGTTCACTTGCGAAGGGGCCATGCCTATGCTTCGATGATAGGTGTCGTTGTACGACTGCACAAAATCCTGTAGCGCGTCGATGTACCGCACCGTCTGATACTTCGTAAAGTATCGCCACATACGCGTCTTCAGCGTTCTGTTGAACCTTTCGACGATACTCGCCTTGGTCTCCTCGTTATGAGTGGAGAAATGATGGACACCGTGCTCCTTCAACAAACGCCTCACGGATCTGTTGAGAACCTCCAAACCTTTGTCTGTTTGCAAGGTTGTAGGCGCAATGTTGACCAACAATCCTTTCAATGCCGTCACCAGAGACGACGCCGACTTGTTTTTCAGAGGAACGCACCAGGCCCGTTTTGAAAAGACGTCGATCACCGTCAACAGAAACACGTATCCGTCTTTGTTTTTTTTTTCAGTTTCGACAAGTCGACGAGATCCGCCTGCCACTGGTGGTTGCGTCCACCCACGATGACACGTCTTCTCTTGAATCGAATTCTCACCGATTTGTGTAAGGTATACGCGTCTTCTTCCGACAACCATTGCTTGACGGCTTTTACTGGTGCGCGCGTGACACGTCTCAATGCGTTGACCCCACCATAACTTCCGACGCGTTTCGGATCGAAGTAGACGCGTTTGAGTGATTCTTCGACTCGACGTCCCATGGTTTGCACCACACGACTAGAGGAGACGAACTGAGGTAATATCTAGCGACGAGTGCGATAATGTATAGTAGGATACAAAACAGTACTCCCACGACAATAGGTCGATATCCTACCATCGAAGTAGCGGCAAGACTTTTTTCGCGAGCGGGTAGTAGTCAGCGGTCATGTACAGCACCGAGACAAACACTCCTGTCAGTGGATAGTAATCGACGGTCTTGTACAGCACTCCTAGGACTACCAAGCGATATGTGTCCACTACCGATACCATGGTTAACTGTTGAATCGTCGTAGCGCACAAATCTTTTAAAACGACTCCCAACCATCCAGTGACGGCAACCGACGCTGACGTTTTTTTCGAGAACTTTTGGACTGTTCCACTTGCCAACGACTGTAGGGGGTCCAACGCGGTAACAAACGATTTCTGGGTGTCACCGCCACCGATGTTGCCGTTGCCGCCTGTTGTATGTAGCGTCTCCGTTCGACGTTACCGATCAATTCCATGGGTAGGTTGATACGTTTGAGGTGCTGCGCGAACGCTTGCCATCCTACAGGATCACTCTTTCTTCTTTTTCGCAATACATCGTTCACGAGATCCACCATGTTACTTCCAGGCACCGGCGTACCGTCGTGTAACAATTCGCCTCGATCGGTCCACGAGAGCTGGGTTTTGAGACGATCTATCAACTTCTTGGCCTTAACCTTCATGGTCTTTGGAACGCTGTCCACGATGTCGGCCTCTACGGCAGATGGAGCTGCTGTTGCTGGTTCTACTGCCGGCTTTTCCGGTGTCGCTGTTTCTGTCGTTGCATCATCGTTCATTACAACCACTCGTGTCGGCTGTTTGTCGCGTCGATCGGACAAGTGGTTGTATCGCTGCAACACCTGATTGTACAGTTTCACTTTGTCCCCATCGTTTAGGTCTTTTTGATCGAGAATGGAGGTCATCTCGACGTCGAGTCCTTCAATGACCTTACCAACCGTGTCTGTAGGCGGTGGTGGTGATCGGAGGGTCTCCAACATCCGTGGATCCACCAAGGCCATTTTTCGCGCGTGCTCCATCTACGCGAGCACCTGTTTGAGCAAGGGAAGAATCACCGAGCCTGCCAACGGAGCTAGTAAAGCCGATAGGAAACCACCGGTCTGTTCTTGCAGGATGTGTCTCCTCCTCGCGATGGGCAACCGTCTCTTAGCCAACTCGCGCAGTTCTTTCCTGTATTTTTTCAACCGCCTCCTATGTGTCGGAGTCAACGGAACGTTTCCTTTCAAGATGTTGTAGGCACACTCGGCCAGAGCACAAATGAGATCGGCGTCAGCGTTGGCGAGGATGGCTCTTCTCAATTTGTTGTTTTTGTATCTATTCAGCGCCTGTATACACAGGATGTGTCTTTTCACCAGTTCGGACATCGTGCGAATGAAGACTCGAACCAGCGCTCAACGTTTTTATACCTTCGGTAAGTAGACGTACTGGACGGGGTCGTCCGGAAAAATGGTCGTACGTAAGCGTAGATCTTCGGGCGTGTCCTGTTTCAGATCGATCAACAGGTAGCCATATGGTACCGCCGTTGCGTCTTTGAAAGCTTCTTGCACGAATTTGACACGACCCGGATACATATGTCGTGCCAAGTGCGTTATCTGCGACGTGTCACGGGGATTCTTGAGCACCACCATGTATTGAGCGTTCAGGCTGATGGTGCGACTTTCTTTGTTTTTAGGAAACAGGTTCTGCACGAGATAGAGGACGGATGTGTTACTGTGATGACTCTTTTTGGTGAACAAGGTCGTGACCCGACCGTCCGTTTCAGCCATCAGATCATCTATGACGACGAGGTTCCTCGTCTTGGGATCGAACAAAGACGCATTCGGTAAGCCTTCCTCGAACTGCAAGTTGGGCATGCTCATCGACGCGTAAGCCGATTGCCATTCTCCGTAACACCACGCCATTTTCTCGGGAGGAGGGACCATCGTCATTGATGCGTGACGTAGCAGACGCGTCACGAAGCTGCTCTTACCACACCCCGTCGGTCCGGCGATGACGCACGTGAATGGATGCTTCCATCGCGCGTCCATGGTCACTTATGAATGTCTTCCGTAGCGCGTCATCTTTTCTACACGTTCACCGCACCCGTGCTCACCCCGTCTTCGAGCACCACGCGTTTTGCATAGAAGTAGGTGAGGGCGGCTCGTTCCTGCACATACGTCAACACGGATGAGTGGTTCACTCGGAACCCGCGATTCTTTCCACTACCGCTCTTTCTATTGGTGAGTACCTGGAGGAACGCGTCTTTGTCGATCTCGTTGTAACGTTTGCTCAGACCTTTCATGCTATACTTGTCGGTGGGTCCGAAGCAATAGTATGTCTTGCTGCACAACCCCACGAACCCATCGCCAGACCACTCCACCTTGAACAGACCGGGCGTCCTCTTGTCGTATGCTTTGCGCGCAACACAGCATGATGCAGAGCCGATCCAAGGATGAAGGGCGAGTCGACACCGCACGTACTCTGTCTCGTGGTCGACGCAACATTCGGATGGGAGCCATTGGGATCGGTGTCGGAAGTAATGCTCTCGAAGTTCCGGAGTTACGAGATCATCAACGGACTCACCAGCCAAGGCCAAATAGGCGCTATCCGTATCTGTCTCGCAGTACTGGAACAAAGGTCGTTCCAGGTACCTGAGGATAAAGTCGTAGTAGAACTGCAGCATGCGCATTTTGGCATACTGTAGAACGAAAAATCCCACGTGTATGGGCAAGGCATACGTCACTGTTCTCTTGCTCATCTCGATCTCATACGCGTTGTCGACGACGACATCGAGTTGACGGAATCGACGATCGTTGATCATGCGCGACGCTTCAACCTCCGTGCAGTATTTCACGTCGCGATGTCGGTCTACGTTGGTGATGGTCTTCCCGTACCCCGAATTCCCCAGGAGTTTCATGGTGTCCGCGATGATGGCCTTGTGGGGGTGGACGTCTCCCTCCCGTCGGGCCGTAGATACCGCGTCACCGAACCGACGGAAGCACGGGTTGGGTTCGTACTCGATGACCTGAAAAACACGCGTCACCTCGAGTCCGTGGTCCAGATACCACCTCAGGAGCGGCGTGGCGAGCAGCATCTTATCGCCGCGGAAACTACCCACGAGAATGCGCCTCGGACGCGTCATGATATCGTGATCTTCGGCGTATCGACGCATGAATGATCCGAGATCGTCGCGGGTCATGTTAACGTTCTTGAACACGGGCTGCATCTCGGCAAAGTGCGCGCGCAATTCTTCCGGTACGCGAACGTCGCACTCAATCATACCGAACAGAGTACCGGTGCGCACATCGGTCAAGATCTGCTGTTGCGTCATCTTCCATTTCGCGTGTCGTCGACGAGGAAACGCTGCGTCTAGACATCTTTTCACGGCCGCATCTTTTCACATGTTTTTCCACTGACATTCCCACAACTCGACAACCTTGACGAAGTGACGTAAGTATGCAGTGTTCTTTCGGGTCTCGGTGAGAAGTTGGGTCATGGGTTTCCCATTAACGGCGTTCGTTTCTAGAGCCAAGCACGGGCAGCCATGAAAGTAACATCCATGGTACTGATACGCCGTCTTTGTTGTGCTGCACCACCCATCCACCGGAAGTTTACCTATCCTCTTCTCCCGACCGTTGACCTGATGCCGGATAGAGTGTCCCGTCCGTTCGGACTCCCACGTCAACCATTCCGCGGCCATCTGCCCGTGCAGCTGCGCCGATTCGGGTCGGAACTCGTTCTCTTCGCGTCGACGCTTGTACCATCCCGTCGGCATATCTTGCATCAGAGACCACAGGTATAGAGCGTTGGCATCGTAACCGACGATCGATCCACACGGTCGAGCGGTCTCCCCGTACTCGGTCTGACGTATCTTTGTGACCCCTTTCTCGTGGTATCTTTGAAAGACTATAGATGGACCACCCACAATACCGTCTTTCACGAGTTGATGAAGATCTTTATTCTTCTCGTTGAAGATCGTAAAGTAGGTCTTCTCCGGTAGGTCGTTAAACAGGTAGAGCAAGGTCAGACCGGGTACGCTGATCCCTTGCTTGAACATGTCGATGCCACGTTGCTCATATAAGGCGAACTGTCTGTGAATGGCTTGCAAAAAAGGCACTACGTCTCTGTTGTTGTACCAAACGAGAAAGTCTCGCAAAGTCGTCATGCCATTATCGCGCCACGCCTTCTCGCAACTAGCGTAATCGTCGTCGAAAATACCTTCGTTCTTCAGTCGACTGTAGAAGGCCTCTTTCGGTGGAAGCATTGTGTCGTCGAGCTTCTCCAAACAGTCCATGTACTCGTACGGGAAATGACCTTTCGTGACCTCGCATCCGTACGCTTTCAGATACTTGTCGTAGCTGAAACCCGGGGCAATGTAATTGGTCATGTCCAGGAATTTCAGCTGATCCGTCGACAGGCACATGAACGTGTTGTTTCGTTTGATGACGAAAAAGGATGCGATACCTTCTTGATCTTCCTGTTTTTCCCTCGGACCAAAACCTTCTGCGCATTTTTCCGTTGTTTCGGTGATGAAGTGGGGAATCAGAAACTTTTTTATGGCGTTGAGATCGTACTTCCCCGAATTGAACCCGATCACGGGTAATTGATGAAGCCACCCGTATAGTTGTCCCATCAGCGTTTTGTACGGATTGGTGGGTGGTCGCGACTCCTTATCGTTGGCGTCATCTTCCCCAGGTGATCGTGCGGCATGCTCCCGTTCGTCCCAGTCCGTCTGTGCTTCCGCGAGTTGTTCCAACACATCCTCATAAGAATCTTTTAGATCTTCGTACGCTGCATCGCTCATTGCTCGTAGGATGTTCATCATGTCGGCCACCAACTTGTCAGGATTTCCATCTGTGACGAGACATTGCACTTGCTCGTGTCCGGGCACGTTCGACGCCACGCTGACGCTCAACGGGACGTGACGCGCTACCCACTGGACCTTGTCACTGTCCGACGGAAGTTGCGCGGTGTCAAACCAACACTCGAAGTCAAAAGTGGCACGGTACGGATAATAGCGCAACGATTCGGAGACTCGAATGTTCTCATCGTCCAGACGTTCGAATATCGATGGGGTGGAGTGGTAGACACCTCCCGGATACACTCGTCGTACGCCACCCGCACACGTGCGTTCGTGTCTGTGCAGTTTAGATGCATCTTTCCATAGACAGTCGCCACACTTTTGACACCGATACGAGTGACAGTACATGCGCACATCTTTGATATAGGAAAAGTGCGTCTCGTGCAGGTTGATATGCAACGTGTTGTCGTAGTGACACAACGATCGTCTGACGGGTTCGCCCGTCGTCTTTCCATCATCATCCGACTTGACAAGCTTGTATACGCACACGTTCGTTTTGAACGTGGTTTCTACGCGATAGAGGTCATCAAGTGTGACCCCTGTAAAGTCTTGCATGGGTACCCCGTCATCTCGATCGTACAGCGTCTTCACTGCCGGTTCCAACCGAAATCTGTCAGCTCCTCGATGCAGGGCCAGACATCGGAAGAGACACATGTTGTCGGTGTACCTTTTGGAATGGTTGGGTTCCCTTTCCAGAACGATGACAGCTTTGTTGTTCTTCACATAAGCGGGAAGAGTCACGCCGACGCAGCCGATTGGATGATCGATGATACGATTGACGAAGAAGGTGGCATTTGTCACGAGTTCGCACACCCATGCCGAATCCGGTCTTTGAGCGATGGCCCACTGCAAGACGTCGGTTTGTGATGAGACTGGGTTGTTCCAGGTACCGTCCGCAACAATTACAAGACGCGTGATAATACCTGTATCGTCTCGTGTCCTTGTTCCTCAGAATGAATCCGTAACTGAGATTAATTTTGAAAGCAGTGGTTTGCTCCTGGAACATTCTATCCAAAGGCTCCTCTAGAGCGGTCGTGTCTAGAGTGGTCAATCTGTAATTGAACCTGGTCTGAACAGGTCCTCTCGCTACGCGTGTTCGAACGGTAGACCAGTGCTCACGAACGACGTCTAACAAGTCCGCCGACAGAGCGTCTGGGAAGGGAAGTCGATCGGGCGGTTCTACGGGATCTTCGACGATCGGAACATTCGATGTTTCCACCCTAGGTCGTTTCGGTACTGGTGGTCCATCACTGCATCGTCTCGTGTGTTTCTTCAGATCGATTCGTCTCCCAAACGACAGTCCACATTTCTGACACGTAGCACACGAGGTTCTCGCGTGTCGCAGCGGACTGTCTCGTCTCCCGAACGACAACCCACAATTCTGGCAAACGTGTGTCTTGGTGTGTTCGCTCGATGACGGTGCTGTCGTGTCATTAGACAATGTTGCGTGACTTTCCACGTGACCTCGTAGAAGCGCATAATCTTCGAACGTCTCACCGCAGTGGCGGCAGACGTGTACTCGCATGGTGTCAGCGTCTACAACTGAATAGACAGCATCCTAAGTACACCTATATGTTGTGCGAGGGGTGGTGGTGTGTTTATGAGCAATATTTGGTAGGAAAAACGCGTTAATTCAGGATACAATGTAAGTGTCGACGGTAACAATAATGGAACAAACAAGGTCACTATATTTAATGAGGTCACTATTGGAAATTAGACAGTATGTTGTTTTTAATATGTCAAGGTATCGTATTAATTAGGTATACTATAATAGGTTATCTTCCTGGTGACTAATAACTAACGAGGTCCCTATATGTAACGAAATTACTATTGGAAATTAGACAATATGTTGTTGTTAATGTTAAGGTATCGTATTTAGTTACGTATACTATAATCTTCCTGGTGACTAATAGTGGAACTAACGAGGTCACTATATGTCTCAATCGAAAGGTCCAAACAGAATGAAAGATTATACATTGTGTTTAATTATTATACATTGTATTTGTTTAACCCTATAATGAACAAACACAATAAGGCGTACACACAATTTTTATTGCTTAATAAGCAAGGTACAGAATAGCAACATGTGTGCTATTATTATAGCTAAGTATACATTTACTAGATATGTAAATGATCCAGTTTAACCTGAACACCTGCAGGTGAAGAAGTTGATTTTTAAAGTCATGCTACTAGGAATTTGGATCCAGATTATACAATTTTTATAGCAGGAAACAGTTCATTTACACAATACTACCTTGGCTTTGATATTAATGAAATCTAATAATGATTATACTTGTGGGTTTTCCTCCTTTAAATACTTGAAGTCTGTCAAAAACTCTTAGTGAATTGAATAATTACTTATCACTGATTGTCATAGGGTTAACCAAAAGATGGTTAATACATGAAAATGCATATATTGATGAGTTGACCGACTTCAGAAGTATTCGTCTTTCATGGCCTCAAAGAAGGGATGAGGAGTATCCACGAATCTTATTACTATTTTGAAATGCCAAAACTTAATATTATAACTGCGTATTCAGAATGTAAGAAATGTAAAAAAGAAATTTATAAGTGGTGTTATTTATCGGTCACTAAACATATATATTACTGATTTCACTAATCAAAACACTAATATTTTGCAAGTACTCAAAGTTGCAAACAAACAGTGTTTAATGGCGACTCCAACATCATTTTGCTTAACTATGACAGCCTACATAGATACAACGTCACAATCACTCCAACCACTTTCACAGCAATAGACAATATATTTGGTGAATATTACCAAATGCACAGAATAATTTATTCAGACATTTCGGATCATTTCCCCAAAAATTAGATAATAAAGGAAAGTTAAGAAACCACGATATGTAATGAACAGTGTAAAGATTTTGAAGAAGGTTATACAATATGTCATAAAGAAATATACACTTTCATGAAGTGATGAGTTCTTAATTGAATTGACATTTACACCAAAAAGATATTGCTGATAAGTTGAATGAGTATTTTACGAATTTAAGCAACGCAAAAAGAAAACAGTTGTATCAAAGGTTCCTGATGACTATCTGTATGGAGTTTATAAAATTCCATGTTTCTAACACCAGCAACTATAGGTGAAATATAGAAACTTATTTAGCATGTGAAAATTTGTGCCAGGGATGGGATGGCATAAAACCGAACTTGATTAAACAAGTTTATCCCAGTTTGCTTGAACCACCATATTGTTACCTTACTGTTTGACAATAGATATGTTCCAGATCAGCTAACATTTTCAATATAGTTCCCATTTTCAAGAATGGTGATGTTACATTAATAAAAAGTTATTGACCTATTCTTTTTTATTTTATGTTGTGCACAAAGATTTTTTCTAAACTAATAATATGTGTTGCGGCGTAGGAAAACCAGTCATTGTCCAAAACAATGTAAAGTTTTTTCTTTTATTTAATGCATGGAAAGTAACACCCTTTCTCATTCCCAAACAGTGTAGTGTATTCAAATGCTCCCACTAGAATCAAAGTTACAAGAATTTAAAGAGGGCACCCGTCAAAAACTATTTAAGGAAAAAAATTACTTGTACAGTTGAGTCGAAAATCATCACAATTCATGTCAAAACAAAACGCTGCCACAGTATAACAACTTATCCATTGTTATTAGTATAACCATGTCCAATCTAGTGAAGCAAATGTAGATAGGTTTGTTAGCTTCGGTACACTAAAACTATTATTAAATTATGATGGTTACATTTACAATAAAAAATTACTTGTAAAGTAGACAGTCCAGAATAATGATACTTCACGTGAAACCAAAACTTCACCACAATTTAATAAATTATATATTGTTATTACTATATCCAATCCAGTGAATGTAGTAATTTTTTATAGCAAAAACAAAAAACATTGATATTAATAAGCAACACTCAAGAGGTAGCAATCTCTTCTTGTGATTAGCTCTGAAAGTACCGTTGTTGTGTGGCTCTGTGCTTTCAAGTGACAGGTGACAGGTCACATACACACTGACACTGTCACACGTTCGAATCAAATAAGTCAGAGTCAGAGTCACTGTTGCCGATTGGTCATGTCCCAAAGTAATCACTCGCAAATTCATTGAGCCTGAGTCTCCGCTTGCGATATTCTGCATGTTCATCAACGTCAAAGCGTAGAGACAACGAGCAACTTCGTTCGATCCAACCACGGACCCAACCATGGACGCAGCCATCTTGGATTTTTCGAAAATCGTAAACACGAAACGGAATTCGTCCTATAGTCTTATATTTCCAATTAAATCCGCTTCGACAACAGGTTGTGCAGTTGAGTAATATATACAGATATAAACCACAGCAGCATCAAACTAAACTAATCACTAATCCATCTACACAAACACTCTAATCCAACTTTCTTGCGCACTGCCACTCGCACTGCAGTTATGAACTGCGTGATTTATAAATAGCTTTCGAATGGTATGCTATATATAGACAATTACTGACCAGGGTTGTAAGCGTTCGCAAAATAATGCGCATTTCATTTTAAAATACAGAAATTTAGAATGAACTCTACAAAAACACAAAAAGTACACTTATACGTAAATATGCTAACTAAAACATCGTAGTAAAATACCAAATAGATCCAGGACCCAGCTAGGGGTGCAGGCAATATGTCAGTTACAGTACGTGGCGCGTATTCACGATTATGATGCGTTTACGTGAAATTTCGCGTAGTGATTTCCGACTGGTTTTTCTACACATATAATAAATTAACTAAATATATTAAAAACATAACATACTGTCTAATTTCCAATTTGAATTTTAAACGGGTATTCTACTGACTTGAATATATAAATATTAATGAGTAATATTATAATCTTACCTGTTGAAGTTGCATCAGGTCCAACTCTCTCTTCATATGCAGCATTTTCTGAGCCATGGCCCGTAGGCAGTCGAGTCCCAATACACGGGTATTTAAAGACCCCGACTAACCAGTTTCACAACCACACACGTCGACAGATTAGCCACTCACAACGCGCATGTCGATAGATTATAGTGCCCTGCGCGGGCCGGGCTTTGGGACCAAGCCCGGCCCGGCCCGCAGCCCGCGGGCCGGGCCGAGCCTCTACATAATTTCGCGGGCCGGGCCGGGCCTGGGCCTACATACTGCGGGCCCGGGCCGGGCCTGGGCTGAAAACAATTTAAACACAACGGGCTTGGGCCGGGCCTGGGCCTAGTGTGAGCGGGCCGGGCCGGGCCTGGGCTGGGCCTGGACATAATAAAAATATTCATACAAAACACCGATTATTACTTTATTTTTTAATAAAAACTGATTATAAATTGTAATTCCAGTTAATGAATGCTTAAAATTATTTCTTTAGTATTATATAGTTGCAAATTGAGACCTTGCATGGAATCTAATGGCTGGAAGTAGCCAGCCCTAAATGTTTACTTTAGAAATATTTGCAGAGGCAATCAAGCCATGATTAACCATCAACTTATCACCCTTTGACCCTACCAGTGGACATGCTATTGTCTAGGTCTTCCCTCCAAACATTGCCCACCTGAATGACCTGCCCACTAGGCCACTAGCCCACTACCCAGTACCCAATCCAGTTGGTAACTGGTATTTCTCCCCAGTCTTAATTCATTCACACTTGTACTAATTCACACATGTCTCAACCTGATCTTTCTCAGGCTAGTGATTGCAGGCCTGCTGGAAATGCCACTGGGTGTCTGTGCCAGTGGGTAACATTTAATTGAAATATCATATTAAATTACGTTATCTTAGTTGAGCTAATTCAATTAACAATATAAATTGGGGTTATGGCTTGCATATGGGTTAAGTCAGGTTAGATAAACAAATCTCCTACCTTAACCATAAGCCAATACATTAAAGCCAAATATAACAAATGTTATCATATTTAATAGTAATGACACTAAGAAGTTTTTCTTTATTTTTCTTCAGAATATTCGTAAGTTTGAAGAAGTTGGTGGTGCTGGATTTTTAGAACTCATCCAACACACTATGGAACATCAGCATAAGAGTAGTACTCAACTAAGAGCTAAGGATATTATGCCCCATCTCATATATGTATATATGTTTTTTTTATTTAATAAAACAAACAGTCTGTTTTACAGCTTATTTGTTTTTCGTCTTTGTTATAAGATTATAGGTTTATCTTCTCTAAACTTAGCGGGCCGCGGTCTTGCGGGCCGCGGGCTTACCCATCTTTGGCCCGCGGGTATGGGCCGGGCCTGGGCCTAAAACTTGCGGGCCGGGCTGGGCCTGGGCCAAACATTCACGGTCTGGGCCGGGCCTGGGCCGGGCCTGGGCCTAAATTCTAGTTTGCGGGCCTGGGCCGGGCCGGGCTTGAAAAATTATTGCGGGCCTGGCCCGGGCCTGGACTCTAACTGCTAATTGCGGACCGGGCTTGGGATCAAATTCTAGGCCCGCGCAGGGCACTAATAGATTATCCAATCGCAACATGTTGGTGATGTGAATGACGGGTGAAAACATTTCTAACCGCCTGTGTAACGTTTTCTAACTCCCTGTTCGAAGTTGCACATACGCGTTTTCTCAAATGAAAATACCACTGCATCATCAGGTTTTCGACAACAACAGACTCGCCCTTATGACCCTCGCTCTTATTTTATGAGTTCAATGGTCACAGGAATGTTACGTTATGTCACCGTGTGACGGTTCACAACAGCTGGCTCGCGCTGAGTTGCGTCGTGTTGTGAGTTAATTGACAGCAGGAATGCTTACCGTAAAACGGTCCGCCACAGTTGTGTCGCTTGAATTTAAAATTAAAATTTTAATTTGAAATAAAAAATTGAAATTGAAATAAAAAAAATTTTAATTTGAGAAAAAAAAATATTAAATTAAAATTGAAATTAAAATAAAAAATTAAAATTAAAATTAAAATTTAAAATAAAAATTAAACGCCACGTCAGCGATATGTGGGTTTTTCCCAATGTCTATTTTTAGTAACCACCGCTCTTGCTCCTTGTAAACCCTTACCTACTACTGTCGTGTGTTGTAGATGAACCCCTGGATATTTGACGACCGTTATGCAACGCGTCTGGGAGGAGTATCATAGCATGCAAACATACATACTCACGATTATTATAATAATTAGCATTTTGGGTACCGTCTATCGTTTGACTTACATTCAGTTCCACATCATTCTGAGTCAATTGTTTCGGAAATTCGCTGAAGTGAATGAGATGCCTAATAGAAGCAACTGTTTTGGCCTAAATTGACCATGTTACGCGTAGTCCATTGTATTGTCATTGAAAGATGTGTGTTCAGCGAAACCCTTATGTTCTTGTTCGGGTTGTCTTCTATTTCGCTGCACTCTTGTTCTATCTATTTTTCTTTGGCTTCATTCATGCCTGTTTTGATTTCTTTGTTGATTTCTTTATATTGATTAGTTCCTCCCCCTTTTCAGAACTCTGCTTTTGTCACACATGTCAAGTAGTTCGGTGGTGACCGAGGGTTTGTAATGACAGTGTTTGCCGAGGATGACACTGGCTGTATCAGTCATTGCGTTGTTGTACTTGTTGTTCAATGTCTCTGTTGGTTTTTTCTTCCTCTGGGATGGTAAAAGGCGCAAATTTCCCACCTATCATTCCTTGGAATGTTTCTGCAATATTAGGGTCTTTCAACTTCTCTAGGGCGAACTTCATCCTTACTTGCTTTGGTTTTAGAGAACATTATAACCGGTCTCTTGCTTTGCATAATAACCGGTCCCTTATACCAGTGCGCATGCGCTACTTGAAACGGTACCAGTACACACTCGCATTTCAACATGTTCAATACTTGTTTAGTTATTGTCATTTCACGCTTTCTCTTTAGTAAAGTGACTGAACAAATGGACCTCTCTTCTTATTTAGGGTTGACAACCTTTTTTCAGACGGAGACGGAAGTATATCATCACCAAGTCATGATCACTTCCTATGTCTGCACATGGAAAGCTCTGCGTCTTTGCAATATTTATGCCAGACCGGAATCGCTGTTTCAGCAATATGTAATCGATCTGATTGTGATGCTGGCCATTCGAAGAGTGCCAAGTCCATCTCCTGTATTGGCGTCTTTCGTTGCATTGCAGAAAGGCCCGCAGATGTTTTGCCAGTTCTCTTGTGTATCTTTGCCAACCTTTGCATTCCAATCTCACTGCACAATTAGGATATCCTTCTTGGGAGCCTGGTCGAAGATTCTCTGCAGTTGGCTGTAGAAATCTTCTATGTGGTCATCGCTGTAGTCAGTCATTGGGGCGTAAATGCGTATTAATGTGATGTTCAATGGTTCTGCCCTTAGGCGGATGGAAATGAGTCTGTTGGAGATTGGACGACATCCCATGACATGTTTCATGATGTTCTTGTGAACAAGAAACCAACACCGTATTCATGTTTATTCTCTTCACCTGTAGTACAGTTTGTGTCCTTCTTCGGTTGTTGTTTCGCCGAAGTTCTTCCATCGTACTTCGCATAGTCCAAGGAGGTTCCAGCGGTACCTGTCCATCTCATATGTGAGTTCTTTTAGTTTCCCTGCTGGTCTCATTGTTCTAACGTTCCACGTTCCTATGGTGATCTTATTTGTTTGGTCACCAGTATTATACTTATCGCGTCCGTCCTGATGAGGTGCGGATGGCGCGGTCGTTGTTAACCCGGGCTGCGACTGATCCGGTATGTTCTGTGTATTGATCGTCATCAAGTGGTGTGTCTAGGGATTGATCCGCTTGGTTGTGCCCATCTCCACTCCAAGCGGTGCTATTTGCCCATAGCTGAGACATGGGTTAGTGACAGCGGCAGAGCGTGTCCACACTCAGTTTCTTCATGGTGAAATGAAACTAGCAGTACCATATGAAATAGTTTACTTTCTTTTGGTTTAGCAAAAAACATTTATCTATGACATATTTAAATATGTTATCTGTTACTTTCATTTTGATATGTTGTTAAAAATTCTGGTGGTTTTAAGCTTTCCTCTGTCTCCCTCTCAGTTAGCAATGGGCAGTGTGATCTCAGCCCTGGGGACAAGGCCAAGAAGGGCTGCCACGTTTCCTACAGAGACTCCAAGCTCATCCGCCTCTTACAGGACTCGCTCGGAAGAAACAGTTGAGTCCCACAGTGGAGAACACACAACCTGGGAGCTAGCACTGGCATGGGAAGAGGTGTATGTAAATTGCTCAGTGCCACACAGTTTCTTTCACTCAGCAGAATTCAATTCATTCAGAATACATAATAATAATATACAAAAACTTCTATTGCGATGGAATCTTCTGAAATTCGTTGGTTATGATTTCGTATTTTTATTTGTTTCCACATATGGACAGTTAGAAAACGAATATGAAGTTGCTACGGAACAAGCAAGCAATCAGCAGTGAATGAGAGGAAATGCAGTATGTGCTTATTATTCTGCTCAAATTCGATATCGGCATATTATCACTGCCATTTTCACACTGCAGCCAAATTTGCGCCAAATATGTCAAATGAGGCATCTAGTCACGTATATGTTTCGACTTAGTAGTCACTACGTCACATTGGCACCCACTATCTGAAAGTAATTGTCATACAGGTCAGAACGGACGCGTTATTTTCCTGTTCCCATATGTTAACAGTTTCTGTAACATTTTACACGACTGTCGGTTTCTGCTTGTCTAGTGAGATCTGACTGACCTCCACCACCGCCATCGAGACTAGCCAGGGTTTAAGAAAAGAGGGGGTCATAAGTAATGTATGAAGAGTGAAAGGCGTCAAATGAGGTGCAAAGCACCTCGGTGGGTGGGTGTGGAGGGGGATCCCCCTTCCCACCCATTTGACTTCTTTGAGAAAAACATTTGAAATTTTGTAATTTGGGACACCCATAATCTGGTTTTAAGCGAGTTATGGCCTAATTTTATCAACCCAAAATTCAGACATGCGACATCGTACAAATTTTCTGTATACAGTACAGATTTTTGGGAGGAATATGACCTTTGGATTACTGAAAATATAAAAATCGTAATAAAGTACACGTAGTCCTATGTATTTTCTTGTATTCGTCACATAAGTATAACTTCGAATGTCAAATTTACAGTAGACAAGTTTTGGCAAAATGCAGCACCTGTAGCTAGGCCTATTCAAACGAAGAAAGTGTGGTGTGTCTGAAAATGTCAAAACAAAAAGGCAATATTAAACACCTGGTAAGTGCCATTTATTGCAATATTAACTAAAACAACTATAGTAATGCAAATGTTTAATAAAAAACGAGTATACTACAATTGACTAAAACAACAAGTAATCATCTTAACTCTGTATCAGCATTATTACAAACTAGAGGCACGGTAGTGTAGTAATAGTAAAAATATAGATTAAATTTTATTCGTCCGACAATGTGTACAATTCAATTACAATTGAAATCTTTGTAGACAAAGAAACTAACACATTTTTCACTAAAAAAGTACTTCACGCGTTCTCTATATTAATCAGCACATCCTTTGCCAAGGAAAATGTGTTTAATAGTTTCTCATCCAGCCCCTTCTGATAGTGGTTCTGAATATAATAAAAGTAGCGAGGTTTCATAATACAGAAAGTTTTGGCATCAAGTTTGAACTGAGACAAGGTGTAATTTAAACTTTTAGACATATACGAACCAATAACCTAGATAATAAGCTAGATTGCCCTCTCAAGAAAGCCTATCCAAACTGTTGTTGTATTTTAAACTAATTTGTATAAAGCGCAACACTCAATTCATGATCTGAATTTGAATCGGGAGACATTCTGCTAAAAGTAGTAGTAGTACCGTATAACAACAGTGAGAGCAAACTGGTAGATTAAAACGTTTCCTGATACTTTTGCGCCATGTAAATTAAAACGCATCATAGAAATATTACAGTGAGTGCAAACTGGTAGATTAAAACGTTTCTTGATACCTTTGCGCCATGTAAATTAAAACGCATCATAGAAATGCACACACCATAGTCATAGAAAGAGGAACAGTATGACATAACTAATTGACGTTGTGTACTTATATTACAAAGCCCAAAATTGTAAATGTAGTGATTAGCACATCCGTCTTTCATGCCAAAGTTCTGAATTCAAGACACAAACCGGACTCGGTAGATTTGGTGTATAAACCTGGCTCTTAACATTGTAGGCTGTGTATCCCTCGTAACTCGGAGATCATGCTAATGTCAGTCTCGCCTCAACGTGGGACGTTAAAATATCACCGAGGACGGCCATGCCATGAGCGTTTTTGACAAGTTGCGCATGTTGCCTTTTTTGGTGCCATGCTGTAACAACAACAAAATAAAGCCTACACTTTTGCTTTTACACGAACCCTAATGAATTACGCTCATGGGGCTTGCTTTCCTTAAATAAACATAGCATAAGTCTGGCTTAAATGGATGACATAGACAGGTAACTTCTAGCATAAGTATGAGTTAAATTAAATGTTTAGTAGGGGCTACTGCCATAGTATCAACCAGAGAGCATAGATTCTTGAAATGAGCTCATTGATAGCGAAATGTGATTTTAAAACGTATATTACTTGTTATAATGATTAAGATATTCAAAGACTTGATGTTAGGATAGGATAGTTTATTTTTTACCTGAAAAATGCTAATTCTTACCTTGGAAGTCTGGTCCGAAGAACTGATACAGACGATTTTCATCAAAGAAGCGCATTTGCTGGATCTGCGCAATCTGTAGATCGGTGCGCAGATCTTCGAGTATCCAAAGATTGTGCAGCGCAATCGGGCAACTGCAACTGCGCCAAACACGTCTATGAGCGCCCAACATTCCCATAGTATGTTCATTCTTTCGCGGGGAGACATGGTCAGACATGAAGTGGGCGTGTGTGTGTGTACACGTGCGTGCGGTGTGCGTGCACAGTGAATCTATGAACGATGTCACCGATAATGCTAAGAATAACTTTGGGGATCCCCTGGGCGCCATGTATATCGCCTGCGCTAGACCATTGTCTGAAAACGTCGGACTGCTACTAAAGAATTCGTACATAGTAAGCGACAATGTTGAACCCCTGGACCCCCCTAGATCCGCCTATGCATTTACATGTTATTATTTTGTTAAACCCCTCCCTCCCCCACTCGGTAACAGTCACACCAGGGCACGGACCACAGTCACTTTTCCCATAGACGACCGTTATAACGTTCTTGCGCCTACATTGAAAATTTATCCTGCAATTTTCTTCTTAAATTCACAGAACATTACAGACCCACTAAGACACCTGGTGTGTGAAATTCGTGAAAATGACATACCTCCTTTTCGCACAAATTGCTTCAAAGCATGAGGCCCCTGCATTTCTGCCATGAAATTCTCCGGTTTCCCAAATATGAGTACATCCTGCCTAACAGCCACTGTGTCCTTACGCAACTGGTATACCAACTGACAAATGGCATCATTTCAAAGCTTAGATGCCACTGTGCACAAAAACATCACTTCCACGCACTCATCCACACAATTTCTACTCTCACAAATAAACCCTAACTGCACAATTAATTTTTTCCTCGGGACTCTTTATCGTTGTAATGGCGGGCGGATTCTGACTGTGGTCCGTGCCCACCATGTATCTGAGGCCAAACTCTCTTCTCGGCGAGTCAACAAAGGTGGATGTCGGATAAGTGAAACTAGGCAAGCCAATGTCAGTTAAGCCAACGACAGCCATCATTGGGACAATCATGTTTTTACAGTTATCATTGGCCCAGTAAATTTTGATAGCTGGGAAGGACTCGCATGTACTAATAATTAAAATTTATATTTACCTGTTATTTGCATAATAAAATATATAATGGCAGAGTACATCACGGGTAAAGACAAATATACACGCATTGCAAAATGAGATCATGTGTACAATCAAATCAAATAAAAACAATAACATTTCAGATTTCAATTATCAAAAATAATTATGATTTAGTACATCTTTCTCGCTGTACATTACTTCTAACATGCATATGCAGTGTCTTTTTATACACCATATTCACCTAAACATGCCAAGTAATCCGCCATACATATACCGATTCTTCAGTTGCCAACATGTTGGCGACTACTTTTTCAGTTGGCAACTCAGTGTAGTCGTTATGTATATATTCTCCACCAATAGTTGGCAATACGTTTTGCGGGCATCTGGCATTTGAAAAATCGGTTGGCCGACGGTCGGCCAATGGATAGTTGTCGGCAAACAAACTGTTGGCGACTAAAAGTCGATATGTGTATGGTGGACTTTAAAGCCGACTTTTAGTCGCCAACAGTTTGTCTGCCAACAAATATTTGGCAACTACCCGTCGGCCGACCGATTTTTCAAGTGCTAAATGTCCACAAAAAGTGTTAGTGGAGAACATACACATAACGACTACACTCGAGTTGCCAACTGAAAAAGTAGTTGCCGACATGTTGGCAACTGAAGAACGTGTATGGCGGGGTGAACATAACGTGTATGGCGGGGTTAACATAACATGTATGGCGGGGTTAACATAACGTGTATGGCGGGGTTAACATAACATGTATGGCGGGGTTAACATAACATGTATGTCGGGGTTAACATAACGTGTATGGCGGGGTTAACATAACGTGTATGGCGGGGTTAACATAACGTGTATGGCGGGGTTAACATAACGTACAAAAACGGCATTTGCGCATCTTTCGCAGTCGCTGTCCGGTGTTACACACTGTAGTTACACAGTATAGTTACACAGTATAGTTACACAGTGCGGGCTCTGAAGTTTCAATCAAAATGTATGACCATTTGTCCAAACACTCACGTTGACCGTCACCGAGCCGCCGTCAATAAGTGTAGAGTTTCTTCCAAAACAAGTTCACCTTTCAAACGAGCTCAAAGACCCGTCTGACTAGTCACTGAAGGCAACCCGAGTTGTTGCTGGTCGATGGTGGCGTGTCATATGCGGCAAGTCCTTCATGAACAGTAGACCTCTGGAGGTGTCGGTACAGCGACAGTCGTACGCCTACAATGACTGCCCGTCAGGAGTGCGTTGTTTTATCTTCCCTAACAGCGCGTCCGATGGTGACTAAATGATGAATGTTTGTTGCCTCTTTGGATTACATTTAACAATGCCCCCCCCCCCGGGTAGTTTGTTTTATGTCAATATTCATATTTCATACAACGACGAAAGACTGTTACTGTTGTGGGGCAATTTGCCCCCATGTCTTCTTACTCAGGGGAGGGGGCGTCTTGCCCTCAGACATGGGGTAAGATGTCCCCTCTGGAAAATAATAGATCTTTGAAAAACCATGGCCATTATCCCTATACGGGGGGGGGGCTCCTTGCCCCACCCTACCATACGTATTAACCTGGATGCCTAAAAATAGGCATAGATGGAATTTGAGGGTTCAAAATATATCGTCGTTTAAAAATTACCACCACAGGGATGCGGGGCTTCACAATCCCAACTTGCCCCAGGCACCCAGTACCCCTTAATTCACCCATGTGTCCAGCCACCGGCAACAACGGACTGAAATAGCGGAACTAAATGAACAGAACAGCTTGCGACGAATGTTGAACGCAACCAGTGACATCGGGAGCTGTTGAATATTTGGGGGGACGTGACGTTGGTGCGAGCACATTGGAGGGGGGCAACATATATCTACCCAAAATATTGGTAGCCGCCCCATCCAGCCGGTTCCGACGACTATGCAATTAGTGTGTACAGACAGTTAAGGAGGCCCTGAGCTCGGAGGGCACAAACCAAAAACAAATAACAACCGGAATCTGGTCAACGCGCAGGGTATTTTGGGAAATTATGTACTGTAATAGCTATCCACATGATTCGAAAATGTCTTGATTTGTGATATTTTTCGGGGTTTGTTATTGAAGAGCTGTATTTGATTGTTGAAATACGATGGCCACGTAACATAATATATTATAATTTAAACTGTCTATACATTTAAAGTTTTATTATGTGCCAGTTTTCATAGGATGGCATAATATGTATATATATACCGACAAAAAGATTAGTTGAAGGTATGTATGACAGATGCATTGGCATAACTGTATGACAACAACTTTATTAAAGGATAACCAAGCAGCAATCACAATCAATCATCAAATGAGCGAGCAGAGTCACCAGACAACATTCTCGTGACGCATTGTTCAAATATGCGCCAACGTAATAATCACCATGGCAACATAATAATTGTCCACTGTTTTTACAATCAAACGTTAATCACCGACAGCGTCAAAGAATATTCCCTCGAGTCAACGTCAATGTTCCCAGCGGCATTCAATGTTCAAAGTTACGCTTTCTCAGCAAAGTCAGAGTTTTCAACGGTGTCAACGCAAAGTCTCGCGGCGTCATCTTCGCCTCGATCGGCGTCGATCGCGTAACATTCACCGCTCGGAAGCGTCCATCCACATTCACAGGCACGATAGATGTTTCCGTTTATTGGAAACCAGTCATCTGCGGCCTCGATAGACGGTCTTCACCTTGATCGGCGTCGATCGCGTAACGCTTGAGAGCGTTTATCGGCGGTCGCAGTAGAAGCTTCTGATGCCGCTGGATAGAAGAATGAGCGCCTCGGTCGAAGTCGAAGACGGACGCTTTTGTGACGTCCTGCCGTCGAAGAATGCACGCGTGTCGGCGTTAACGTTGCGTTGTTTGTGACCTCTGCTGATCGGTAGATCTCGATCGTCTCGTTCGCGTCTGGATTCGTCCGAAACACGAACTAGGCACTGAGCAAATTTAACATTAACAAACGTGATAGAAAATAACATCAGCAAATGTCGTCACGTCCACCGCAGTGGTCTGTCTGGATAAATAATAAACGCTCGGAATGCACCGTTCACGTGTGCATCTCCCCGGAGGTTCCCCGGTCCCCCGGGGCAACTCCTCGTCAAAAAATACTAACAAATAAAAAAAGTTAAAAGCGAACCCACGGACGTGTCGTCTGCAGCCACAAAAGCGATCGGTCAAACCGGAAGTACCCGTGAGGCACCTGAAATGTAAGATCGCCGATGATCACCAGCCGTCATTTACTTAACTTATCCGGTTATATGTATGTGTGTGTGTGTGCGTGCGTGTGTGTGTGTGTGTGTGTGTGTGTGTGTGTGTGTGTGTGTGTGTGTGTGTGTGTGTGTGTGTGTGTGTGTGTGTGTGTGTGTGTGTGTGTGTGTGTGTGTGTGTGTGTGTGTGTGTGTCTGTGTGTTTGTGCGTGTGTGTCTGTGCGTGCGTGCGTGCGTGCGTGCGTGCGTGCGTGCGTGCGTGTGTGTATTATATATATATATATATATACATACATACATACATACGCACACACACACACACACACACACACACACACACACACACACACACACACACACACACACACACACACACACACACACATATTCTGGTAGCATCATATTATTCACACGCAGTATGTATGTTTACAAACTTGTGACTTAGTTGTTAAGCTTACCTCGGAGTAGTGGGCGTCCCCCCCCGACGGGAAGTCTTGACTGTGGGACACCCTCAACCGTGCAGTGCCTTCACGAGTTGCTTCCGGTAGCCTTGTGATCGTCTGTTGCGTCTGAAGACGACGTGATAATGTTTATGCTCAGTGCCTAGTCGCGAACGGAAGTATCCACCGACGCCAGGAACTCTAGGACTTAAGCCGTTGGCGTTGCAAGTCTGTAGACATACACAGCTTCAGTTTGTCTTGCCTGAGATGGCGTAGCCTTCGGCATCACCGCATGGGTTATTCGTCCATGACTTGTGATCACCTCCTGTCTGACTCTTCCTTGTGACGTGGGCCAACAACTGGTCACCAGCAAAAACAACAATATTTAATCTTTGGCATTATACAGTGTAGAGTGTAGGAGGTATATCGCAGATATATATATATATATATATATATATATATATATATATATATATATATATATATATATCTATATATATATATATATTGAGGTATAATTATTATTATATTTTATACAAGTTTGTAACGTCGATAGGCTACAGCGTCGAAATCCCCATGCAGGGGTCCGAGCTTACACTGGAATCGTTAAGGCTTAAGCTTGCAGGCAAGTACTGGTGACATATTTAAGTCAGAAGATCAGGGAATGTTAATTAAACTTACCAGTTATAAGGTTGATCCATTGTGTCTGGAAATTCGCGAGTTCAATCTTCGTTGACGATAACGCGTCAAAACGACTTCGAACAGTAGCACTCGAAGCTCATTCGAAACGCAACCGACTTCGTTGAGATCACAGTCGTAAGTGATTGAAGCAAGGTACGCGTGGTCTCGTGATGACACAGGTGCTTTTTGATTGGCCCATATATTTAACTTACGTCATTAACAATCGCTGTTCGAAATTTATGGGAACCGTTGCTACTAAAACGTTCTTTTAACGCATGTAAGACGTCGCAAGGAACCGTTC
Organism: Lamellibrachia satsuma; assembly: GCA_033239005.1. Taxonomy (NCBI): domain Eukaryota; kingdom Metazoa; phylum Annelida; class Polychaeta; order Sabellida; family Siboglinidae; genus Lamellibrachia; species Lamellibrachia satsuma. The sequence continues at coordinate 146,085 of BSQZ01000041.1, forward strand.
CGTTCCTTTATTCTGCAACTCGGCTCAGCGTGGTTTTCAACACCATAATACATACATACGATGCGATGGACTAGTGTCCCGTCGAGGAGAGTCAGTATAACTGCACTCTAAGTTGCTTCGCACTACCGAAACCAGGTTTAAGCACTGGCCATATAAGCCTTCGTGGCTTCCTAAGGCGTAATGCCTGGGGGATGACTTTACCTTACCTACCAATACATACATACATACTTCATCTTCAGCTATTTTAGGCTAATAGCCTTTTAGCTGGTCTTTACTGTAGTTTGTGGGCATGGGTGGGAAGTTGTCACTTTGCGCAAAAGTGTAAGCGCACCACAATTTGTCTAGTTTAGCTTACTGTGTAAACAAAATGTATTGTGTAGGCGCGGACGTAGGAAATACGTAAATATGTGTTGTTGTTCTCCTCTTTATCCCTGAAGTCCGGGGAGAGGCAGCCACCGACACCTGTTGTCTATTTTGTTGTTGTTTTCTCTCCGTCTTCGTCACTGATCCCCTTTCACTACCGTCTCCACCACCCGTCTCCATTCCCGCATCCCTCCCTCTCATTATCCACTCCCGCCAAATCTCTCCAAGCAACCCTCCCATCTCAGTCTCGGTCTTTGTCTTCACCTTCAACCGTCCACTCTAAGCACATCCGCGCTCATCCTCAACAAACCCCCTTCCTTTGTTTCCGCGTGTCCAGCCCACTTTAACCGGCTCCTCTAAGCCACAGATCGGAGATCGTGTGTATAATTAGCTTGTTTACTGTAGTCACCTAGCGATTGAAATTTCTGTCGTGCTAGCGACTGATGGCTAATCTAGAGATCGGAATTTTTTTTTTTCCAACTGATTAACAGATCAACGAAATCTTATCTTGTTTGGTATCGTTGGAAAACTAGTTGTATACTGATACTGTTTATCATTGTTTTAGAACTTAATTATGGTGCAGAACGAATAATTTCAGTTAAAGTTGAGGTTGTTGTTTTGTGTTGGTGACAGCCTTACTTTCACATCTTCGAGGTAGCTAAAGGAATGTTTAAAGTGGTTCTTTTTTATAAATCTCGTAGTAGTTGCATTTTGATGTATACCATCGTAATGTGTGCATTGTAGATATTCCTATGACATGCATTTTGCCTAGGATATCATGTGATTTGAATGGTTGATACTGTTTTAGTACAACATTGCATAACTATTCACAAGTTAATGCAAGTCGTGGAACCAAGTCGTGGAACCAAGTCGTGGAACCAAGAGAGAAGCGACAAGCTGCTGAGAATCTTGAAACACTTTACTTATCAGATCTGGACGACACCCGAGGGAATTAACTGATCCAATTCGGTGAATTAGTTGCAGAAACTCACCCAAGTGACCTAAAGTATGACATTTCACCAGAGGCGACCATGTATTAGACGTTAATCAAAATAAACCTCTGAGATGCGTTCTCCAAAGTGTAGGTATTGCTTCGCATATATCTGAATTTGATGATTGGCAACTGTAGCGGATGTCTTTTTCCAAGTTGAAGCTGATCAATGAAGAACGCTGATCCAGAACAGACCGGTTCATCTGACTATGCTCAGTACGGAATGGAACATCATGCGTCGGATTCATCTTGAGAAAATTATTCGGACTTCATTGCTGCCAAAATGCGCAAACAGTTTACCAGTCTTTGAGAAAGTTCAACAGATGTTGGCCTACACTCATATCTGATTATGCACATGATCATATTTCTAGAATCGTCGGTAACTAATTTGGTGGAAAGTATTTGTATGTCTCTCTTTGCTTGCTCTGGAGAACTTGTACAATCTCTATTTTACGCGGTATTTTCTTGTATTTTTTCTGGTATGTCATTGTATGCTGTAATTCTTGCTTGTCTTGTTTGTAATGATATGCTGTATATTCTTGTATGTATGTTTATATGCCGTCGTCGACAACAATCTGTGAATGTGTACGCTCAAACAGCTGAATAAACGCTAAGATGAGGAGTTACCTCCATAGTCAATACCACGCGTCTCGAGCTTCGTCTTTCACGCACTTGATACGGGCCCCCACAAAAGTTTGTACCAGGCCTCACATTGTCAATCCGTCACTGGTCTAGACCGATCTATTAATTGGCGCCAATCACCATTTGAGTTCGGATTAAAGGTCACGACGGGTGAACTTGCTGGTTGACCACTGATTCATCATATTGTCGCCAGACAAACGACCGAATTGGACCCAGCCGCAATTCAGGCCTGGCTAATCTGTCTCGGTCGTGTGTTCATACGAGCGATTTGTTGTCCGATTGGTAGGACGACACATTATTGCCAGACCAATTGGACACATAATGCCTCGCAAATCCTACGCCTACCATTTCCATAATCCATACCAGTTCAGTAGTGAGAACTGACGTATATTACATGAATGGGCGACAACTTTGTTATAGTTGCTTTTAAGATAGCAACTATAACAAAGTCGAAAGAACAAAAGAATCGAAAAGATTTTGCGAGACAGCCTTTGGCGTCAATTAAGCAGTCAATCAGCGCGGTGCATAGTGGAGAATAATGACGTCAGCGACAATGCATTTTTACGCGAGTACGCATGTGCACAAGTTTCCCAGCACCTTCTACAACATATTGGGACGGGATGCGCCAGTGTTGGGGAGGAACAGGTAGGTGCCAGTGATATTTTTGTCATCAAGTAAAGCCAACGATAGCATTTATTTATATCCATGGAATGTAAAGTCAACGTACTAAGATAAGTTTGCAGAACAGACAAGTGGAATCTGTTGTTATTGTTTGGAACGTAATTTTACTTCATCGACAATTTTGTTTGCACGATCGCTAGTGTATACGATTTTTTATCAGAACGTCGACATACTGGCTACAGATGCTTCTTTTGTTCCTAACTCAGAGATGTGAAACGGGTACATGTATATATATATTATGTCCTCTATCAAATGTTGAGGTTTGTATGTGGCGAAGCAGGAACGGTACAAGCCTGTTCTCAGTTTCGGACCCTGTTCATGAGTCTTAGTTTCAGTGGATACGAGCGACAGATCGGGTTTTATGGGTCTACAAAGAGAGACAGGAAGCAGAACATGGTGGTAGAAGGAGAACAGGGTGGTAGATGGAGAACATGGTGGTAGAAGGAGAACAGGGTGGTAGAAGGAGAACAGGGTTGTAGATGGAGAACAGGGTGGTAGAAGGAGAACAGGGTTGTAGATGGAGAACAGTGTGGTAGAAGGAGAACAGGGTGGTAGAAGGAGAACATGTTGGTAGAAGGAGAACATGTTGGTAGAAGGAGAACATGGTGGTAGAAGGAGAACAGGGTAGTAGAAGGAGAACAGGATTGTAGATGGAGAACAGGGTGGTAGAAGGAGAACAGGGTGGTAGAAGGAGAACAGGGTGGTAGAAGGAGAACAGGGTGGTAGAATGAGAACAAGAAGACCTAAATTAAGATGTAGACATATCTCGGAAGGAAAGGTGAACAGACGAAATTGGTAGAGAATGACAGAAGATCGCGATGGTTGGAGACGACTCATCGAGAGGGCAGAACAGTGTTGTAGCTCCCAGCCCATAAGGGGGAGGTGAACATAGGCCTACAAATCTTCTACATGTAGCAGTTAGCGTGTAGCGATAGTTGATCTAGCGATATTTGTAGCGTAGACTATTTGCGACGAGACACTGCAATGACGGCTTAGATCAAATTAACGCTGTGGTGTTTCTGTTCCCACAAGTTGCCTTTCATACTGTAGTTAACACGAGTAAACACAAATGAAACATTAGCGACGTGTAGCAATTAGCGACATGCATCGTACGTCAAAACAGCGGATCCACTGGATTGTTTAATATAAATACAGGCCTGCTATTTTTATTTAGTTCTATGCCCATGGACATTCTGCTTAATTGAGACGCTAGGCTAGGGTTAATTAAACATGAAAGTGGAATTTCCTTTGTCATTCGATCAATTGTTTAATTATTGTAGCACCACGTATGATTTTCTCGAATTCGGAATATGACCATTAATTCGTGTTTATCGTGATCATAATTATTATGTCACTCTCTGTCATTATAGGTTCCAAGGAATTCAAGTGCTTCGTGTTGGCGTTTGCACGGACATAGTCATAGACCTGGTTCGACTGTTCATTTGTAACGTTGTTGCATAAAGATTTCGTTCGACGTAGAAATATGTTACTTCGCTAATAAAACAATCATAATTCCAGTTTAACTAACTTGTGTTTCTATGAAAAATTACGTTTGCCTGCCCCGCGCGACTTTTCAGTTTTATTTTAGACACGGGCGTCGATCGCACGGATCAAGTGAGAGTCGGGAACGGTCGGTGTGACACCGTTGATCGCCCGTATAAGCATATTGTGGTCGACCGAGGAGATGTCTCCAACGATGGATACCTTCTGCGAGTGCTGTGACAAATACGTCAGGCTGGCGTACAACTGTAAGTGCTATAATGAAGCGCCCTAATTATTGCCACTGTTCAGGGGTATCTTAATAATTGTCCAATGTAAGTTTTATGTTCACGTTTTCCGCTATGATTTGCGGGGAGTTATGCACCGTTAGTTGGCCTAGTGGCCTTTTGATAAAGCAAACTACCGCCAAATCATGATGTTATGCGCATGCCACTGTTAACGATTATAGGTGGACTCATTTTGCGCAACTATACGTTGTTTGTTAGCGTCATGTTGCCTCCATCAAAACTCACTGTTGCGATTGCTTGCACCTTCAGGGCTGACTAGTATAGACGACCTGGTGTTTCTTACGGCCCTGGTTGGGTTTATGCTGATGGTTGTACGCGTCTTCTCTCGACTGGCGAGTCACACGTGGCAAACCCAAGTTGATCGAGAAGGTATTCAAGAGAAGACCATGTTGAGAGAAAGTACACGGAGAACTATATATTTAAATTTCGGAATTAGAAATTAACGCCACATACAGTAGGCCTGTATGTGCGTGCGATCGCGCGCGTGTGTGTGCGTGCCTGTGTGCGTGCGTGCGTGCGTGCGTGTGTGTGTGTCCTGTATGTATGTACTTACTTAGTTACTCATTTACTTATTGCTTATTTACTTACTTGCACACGAAAGTTTTCAGGATAATCTATAAATACGGTCACATGCCCGTTTTGTGCTAGTTCTGATACAGTTCATATACACGTAATTCATTCATAAACCTTTATTTCATAATTTATTGTTTTGTAATGTTTCGGTGGTTTTCTGAGATTTTATTGTCTTGTAATATTTGGTGCTTTTCTGACATTGTCTGGACTCTGTACTAACGCATGTGTGTTAGGGAGCGACGCTGCCTACAGCTCTGACTACACGTGTTTCAGCTCTGCGCGTGGCGAGGAACATTGCCGGACGCGCCTTGCTAAAGAACAGCGTGGAGGTGAATCGGCGACAAGTAAACGTCAGTAAATATGGCATACACGTCTTATAATTCGCCTACTTAAGAAACAAGTAATGCACTCACTGTGTCGAATGGGCGTTGGAATGAACAGGTCTGCCAGGGGGTGAAGTGTAAGGAACAGGTCTGCCGGGGGTGAAGTGTAAAGCGCTTTGAACGGTCCTACGGACTGGATAGTGCGCTATATAAGAATGCACGCACGCACGCACGCACGCACGCACGCACGGGTCCAAGTCACTTGGTAGCATCTTCCACTTTCGTTGTTAACTCTCTCCATTTCCCTCTGTCTTCTGCGGTGGTCTTCCACTCTTGGCCGTTCGTACCTGCCCTTTCAAAATATCGTTTGACACAGTCTTTCCATCGCAGCTTTGGTCTTCCTCTTCTTCTTCTGCCACCCTCTTCTGCTTTCCATGCTCTATTTGATAGTCTGTCTTCACCCATTCTTTTCACATGTCCTGCCCATCTCATTCTGCTTCCGGCTTCTTTCATCTTTAGGTGTTTTTAATGCCAATTTCTTCTCTCAATTCCTTCATCTTCCTTCTATATTCTTGGGTTACTTTGTTTATTCATCGGACCCATCATCATCACCATAAATTCATCAAGTGTTTTGTTAGTGAATCAACAAATTCATCAAGTGTTTTGTTAGTGAATCAACAAATTCATCAAGTGTTTTGTTAGTGAATCAATTCAAGGCAAACAAACACTAATATAGACTGGTTCACCCTGATACAAATTAACCTCCACTTTTTCTTTTTTTTCAGAACGAGACGTTGAAATCAAACGAAGGCAAGTGCAGCTGTTGTTGGGAGTTAACGTTGTTAATAAACCACGTCACATTAAGTACTAGTTACAACATTGTGACAGAAGGAATGGCTCGTTTTTACTGAAAATAAACAAACAATAAGTCCTTTAAAAACGGTTCGAGAAATAACTCAGAAACTGGATATCAGTGAGCTGTTAATTATTAGAAGCCTTAATTAGAGGCCACACGGTGGACTTCCTTATTAAGCTTAAATTAATAAATCCATTTCACAATGGATTCTTACAAGTTACTTGATGGAACCTATAGATCAAGTGTCATGAATGAATGACGTAAGCAACTGGAGGAAAGGACATATATGGATAATTACTCAGCAAAGTCATACTAAGATAGGCCTATTGCGCTGAGGGTTTATTTAAGAGTAAGAGTTCTTCTCTAGGGTTAGTGAGTCCATCACATGTGTTTTTCATTTCCCTGCGTGTGATATTTTACTTCCCCTGGCATGGACACCAGATACAAGGGATCAACCGCTTTTACTCTCACTTCCGAATGACGCAGGCAAATTGGGGTGAACGAAATTGCCCAAGCTTCGAAACGGGGGAGGTGGAATCGAACCATTGTCCTCTCGATCGACAGACTCTAACCATTAGCTCACCACTCCCTATTTACTGACCTATGTAATAAAAAGCGTTCCGTATGCACGCTCAATTTGACCGGAAATGTGTGTGGGTGTGTAATTTTTTTATTAACCAATCAATATGGTCATTTATATTATATCAAGTTCCAACAGTTTAGAAAGTTGGTTAGACCGTGTCATGGTCTGGATAGCGCTATGGAGTCATAACATCGGTAACACTGTCTAGACCCAGTGCCGGATTAACAAAGTGGTGCCTGATACAAACTATTTGTGGGGCCCCTACCGACTGTGAGACGAGACGAAGATCGAGATGCGTGGCATTGATAGTGAGGGTAATCTCGGACATTAACGTTTATCCAACTATGTTTGTCTGAGCATAAATATTCACAAATTTTTTTCGACGACAGCACACAAACTTACGTACAAGAAAATACAGCGTATGATGACAAACACAATTGACAGCTCACAATGACATACCAGAAAATAACACAAGAAAATATAGTGTAAGATAGAAACTGTACAAGTTCTCCTGAACGAACAAAGGGTGACATACAAATACTTCCATCAAATTAGTTACCAACTAATTTTATGGTGAACCCCTTTTGTGGAGGCCTGATACGAGCCTACCACTTATACCGTGACCTGGACAGCGCTGTAGGGCCACGACAATAGTGACATTGGTCAGTACATGCCTTGGATACCGTTGTAGGGTCATGACAGTAGTGACATTGGTCCGTACATGCCCTGGATAGCGTTGTAGGGCCATAACAGTAGTGACATTGGTCAGTACATGCCCTGGATAGCGCTGTAGGGCTATGCCAGTAGTGACACTAGTCAGTCCATGGCCTGAGTAGCGCTGTAAGGCCATGAGAGTGATGATACTGATCAGTCCATGGCCTGTATAATGCTGTAGGGCCATGGCAGTAGTGCCACTGGTCAATCCATGCATGGCCTGTATAGTGCTGTAGGGACATGACAGTAGTGCCACTGGTCAATCCATGCACGGCCTGTATAGTGCTATAGGGCCATGGCAGTAGTGCCACTGGTCAATCCATGCACGGCCTGTATAGCGCTGTAGGGCCATGATAGTAGTGCCACTGATCAGTCCATGGCCTGTATAGCGCTATAAGGCCATAGCAGTAGTTCCACTGGTCAGTCCATGGCCGGGATAGCGCTGTAAAGCCACGAGAGTGGTGAAACTGGTCAGTCCATGGCATAAATGGCAGTTTTCTTAACAGGTATCATTAAAAGGCTGGAAGGCGAGGTGACACTTCTACAGCGACAATTTCACGACGCCCTCATCACGGTAACGCCACAATCAAGAAACCCTCGTGACGGTAACACCTGCCACAGAAACCCGCATCATTGTAACAACAACATCTGACACCATGCCACTCATCTCTGTAGCATAGCAAACAGCACCACACGTCATAGTTACATCGACACTTCCGTCGTACTGTAATGTCTCGCCCTCCGCTTCGCTTCTTACCTCCATCTCGGCACATCTGGGCGTCACCATTAATTTCCTCTATGCACCTTCAACGGATTTCATGAATTCTTACACTCTGTTTACGTCAGGGGGTCGCCTTAAACAACTCGGACGGCAATACTAGTGTAATTATACAAGCTGTGGCTTCCCTTTACCTTCTCATATGTCCTAACTCAATTATAACCATCGATTATTATCGTACCGATTATTATACGTCTATTTTATACGGATTTATATTACACTTAATCTAAAACATAACTATATCGATTGTTATAAGTCCGTCTTGAATGATGTTGCTGCTCTCCTCTTTATCCCTGTAGTCCGGGGTGAGCTTGGCACCGATACCGGTCGTCTATTTTTTGCTTCCTCTTCTCTCGGGAGTCTCCCCTTCTCTCCCCTTTATATACAGTGTAAGAGTTCACACTGTAAACCCGCCCCACGTTGTCACTACAAACATTAATCGTCATCAGCACACATACACAACATCATTGCATGGTGAAATAGTAAGTGTTACTGACGCAGTGATTCTTCTGACACACATCAGCACATACGTATATAACACATCGCCGCCATGTTCGCCGCCATGTCTGTATCACGTGACATCTTCTTCGCTGCAACACCATCAACGAATAACACCCTCCCTACTGAGGGGATGTGGCAGGGGAGGTTGGTCCTAAAATTGGTAGGAGGTGGGAGATGTGAGGTTGCGACCCCTGCCAAACTCTCCCTCCCTACTGGGACACCGTACATATTCTCATAAGGGCGTGTTATACATAGATGAGAAGCCACACCTTCGAGTCGATAACATCAAATAGTTGATGCTGTCGTGATGTTGTATTCTCGTATTTAATTGACAACTATAACAGTTGCCAGTTTGACATTCGGCTGGTATTACAGTATTCAAAAGGTACTGCAACATATCGTAATAAAAGTGTTTATTTCGTTACTTTCTAGATTCGTGAGAGAACAAAAACGTCCGAGAATTATTGGGTAAGTGATTAGTTCAATATAATAACACCAGTCGCTGCACACCATAGACATGTACATGTCGGTTGCAACCGTTAGCGGGTTAAACATGTCATAACAAATTTATATTTTGTATTTATTTTATATAAATATATATTTACTGTTTTTTTTTATAATAAAAGCAAGACCACCAACCAGTGTCTTTTGTAGATGGAGTTACAGATGTGTCGGATGGAAGTGAGTCATTTGAATCTAGAAATAGCTCTTGCGAATGACAAGTAAGTGAAGTCGTCGCCATTCACGAACATGACCCAAACATCGTACATGTTGCATTTGGCATATGTCGCGCTCAAGTTATTCGTTCTAATAACCATATATGGACTCAGGGTCAGGGGAGCCGTGCCCCATCAAAATATGTAGTGTTCCCTTGAAACGGTTGGGACCATTGCAGCTTGTGATATGCCCATGCACCCCAACCCATACCGTACCCTCCATGCACCCCAACCCCTATCGTACCCTCCATGCACTCCAACCCGTACCGTACCCTTCACGCGCTCCGCATTCTTTCTACCTTGACATAACATAAAATATCACTGTTTCGTAATTACAATAAAAAAACCACTACGTCGGTATGAAACATGTTGCTGTAGAATTCTGAGTCCGCAGATGACTTAGTTTCGTCAGACATACATCAATAATTCAGTGCGTGTGTTTTAGGCAACGTTCTGAACAGAGGACACATGTATGTACATCGAGTAAAGGTGAGTGACAGCACATAACACACCGTTAAGTTACACGTACACACGGACGTGTGTGTGTGTGTTGTGTGTGTGTGTGTGTGTGTGTGTTTGTGTGTGTGTGTGTGTGTGTGTGTGTGTGTGTGTGTGTGTGTGTGTGTGTGTGTGTGTGTGTGTGTGTGTGTGTGTGTGTGTGTGTGTGTGTGTGTGTGTGTGTGTGTGTATATATATATATATATATATATATATATATATATATATATGTATATATATATATATATATATATATATGCACGCACGCACCGACAAGCACACACACTAAGAGCGGCTGAACTGCCTACGTGGTTTGCGTTCCTGTCTGGTTGCAGCTACACAGGCCTCCTCGCCACCCTTCACCGCCCAGTGGCAGACGGCGTCTCCTGCGCCGTCCTCTCGCACGGTGTCGTCCGCTCACTCGCTCACTTCCACGGCCGACTACTGTCAGTCTCCCGTCCAGTGGACCTCGGGCATCCCGTTCCCCACCCACTGTGCCCTGTCGCCCAGTCGTTCGATCACCCTCAGCTCGTCCACGTCATTCCGCGCTCGCCCGATCAGGTAGTCACGTGTAAAGTTTCCTGGTTTGGGAAGGATATATCTTTCTGCGAGGGTGTGTGACAGGAATTGGGAAGTTGATGCTAAAAATGTGTGGGAGGTGGGGAGTTGGCCTCAAAATAGGTGGGAGGTCGGACTTGTGGGAGATGGTAGGGTGAGACCCCTGCTGCACTCCTCTTCTTTGTTGCCAGTTGTGCCATATATCCCGCTTGTCGTTCTTTTGAAATACTGTCCTTTTTTAACACACATTTAGCATGTGTTGAATTATAAAATTAGTAATTACGTGGAATTTCGATGTTCTATTGAATATAAAGATAATTGTCAATAAATTGTGTCAGACTATTTCTAGTGACTTAGCTATTTCTAGTGACTTATCTGCAGTCAAAACAGCCGGTCATACAACGACGGGTAATACAATATATGTCCAGCACAACACGCAGAATAAAAGCGGTCAAAAACGCAAGATCAACGAAATGCCGGTTTACACGAGCAATTAACTGTCAAATTGGCCGTCCGACACAGTAATGCGGTATCGCAGTGCAAGAATCGGTCGTGTAAATACTCTCGCAAGACCGATTTGCGAGGCTAATTTGTGGCTACAATTCTGTCGGTGGAATTGGGGCTGGTTTCAATTTGACCGACAATCGGTGACGATTTGGAAGCTGTGGCGAATCAGTGACCGTCGTGATCTTTCATCATCAAAGCTCAAATCGGGAGTGGCGCGAGTCAAGATCGCACGTCAATGTCGCAGTGTCTAGACACGTCGCTCATTTAAACGCATACATAATTATTTAGCTGCGCGTTGTCGCCCGGCACAAATCGCTCATGTAAACCAGTATTCAGTAACAAATATACATAACATTGGAACAATTTTCGTCATTGTAATGATGTCAATTTGGAATCTTTGATTTATGCAGGAACGATTCTTCAAAGAGTTTGAATACGTTGTTTCCTTACGGCTACGAGAGCGACCCGATGATAAGTCTACGTGTACACGACATGCCAACGCCCAGCGAACTGACCATTGTGACGGACAACGGCTTGAGTACGGAGACGACCGCTGGGGTGACGGACAGTTTTAGTTGGAATTGCATAAATCCGGGGATGCCACAAGACAACGTTCCTCGTACGTCTCCCAGCGACCGCTCATCCTCTCGGTCACCGAACAGTGAACGCCACGCGTCTTGCGACATGCCTGACTGGGTGCCGCCGCAGCCACGCACGAGTCCACAGCTCCCCGCGCCCAGGATGACGTTACGCCCATCGTCACAGGGCGTCAACCGGTTCGTGTCTCCGGGCGACAGGACCAGAGCGACGCCCGAGGAGACACCAGGTAATGATCGCCAACGAAGCAGACACACCTCTGCTGCGTCGTGTCGCACCAACGGTAGCCGCCTGACGTACGAGAAAGTACGGCGTGAATTTCAGCACATCCCGTCAGCCGAGGGTCAGGGTAGAGGCGATCGCATTGTCCGTCGTGCGCGCAAGAAGTTGCTCGACGACAACAGAACCTGTGCTAAATTACAGTCTCGCTCGGTGAAGGATAATCGCGAGTGCGTCAACAAAGACCAGACGTCCACCAAGAATGACGTCTTCTGGCGACTGTCTCGTCCAAGAAACTTGTCTAATAATAATGACTAAGCAACGAAAACTCCCAACTGCACATCGGTTACACTGTTTGACGTGCTTCGTTTTCACCAACCGTGGTCGGCGATAAGCTGTACACATAACATACAGACAGGGCCAACGACGGACATGTACAGTACTACTGTTCCCGCTGGTCATCGTGGGACAATATGGCAACGGGCGGTAGAGACGCGTAGAACCAGTGTGTGACTGTCGTTGAGATGGGCGATGCATGCACGGAGACAGCAGAGTCAGTGTAAACGGTGCCAGTAAACAGTGATCAGAGTTGAGCAGATGTTTTCTAAGCAGGACAACTCCAACTGGACGTCTTTCATGCGCGTTTGCTTTAAATTGTGCAATGAATAAGCGCTACATACATATGTGTGATTAACAAGTCCTCACTATAAGCTGCGAGTTCAAATCTACAAAACAATGGGCTTATTGACGAACTATTTTAAATGTATCAACGTGTAATGATGCGCGGTATTCAGAAAAAGGCTTGACATATTTGGACTTAATATAGTTTACATTTTTGGGTCTTTAGGTAATGATCAGCCCTTTACAACTGACATTTCTTTATATGTATACTTTGTTGCGCTTCATACAAAACAAAAATGTAATAAATGTAAGTTCTGTTGAGATTTATATGTACATTGTGCATTAAATACTTTTTTTTGTTGGATTCAGTATGACAGTGTACATGTAACAATATTAAAGAGAATTGTGAGCGGGGAAAGGGAGGGGGGAGGGAGGGAGAGAGGGAGACACGCACGCACGCACGCACGCACGCACGCACGCACGCACGCACGCACGCACGCACGCACGCACGCACGCACACACACACACACACACACACACACACACACACACTAGAAACAGTTGATAATTAAGTCAAGCAAGAACTTTATAAAGGGAGGAAAAACAACTGCCGTAGTTCTGATTTCAAAACCCAATAACAAGTGACAACGTTAAGTGAACATTTATTAAGCACATTAATAGATGTTATCATTAGTGCTGTCAGCATGTCACTGCAATGTGAAACACCTACATATTTAACTCCATGTTCACTGTACACAATTTATATCTATATATAGTGCATACATTTGCACACACATCGTTGTTCACGTAAATCTTAAGTTTTACACACAAAGTAGTGAACTAGGGTCACTTAATGGAGAAGTGCAACGTTTTCCATTGGTTAACTGATACAGCGTTAGTTGTGGGGTTCCAATAATTAAAACTCCAAATTTTTCAATCTTAAAGTATATATAAATTAACAATGTTATAATTAATGACATAATCGTTACTGCTGAAGTATATTTACTGTCAGAAATTATATAAAATCGGAATTTGACATGTCAAAGAATCATTTGTTGAAAAACGTTATATTTCACCTACAAAGGTGACGATATGTTGCTCTGTCTTTAATTGCAGTAAAACTACCATATTTTTATTCCTCGCCAGGGTATAAAAATATTAACATTTGAAAGATCACGGTAGTAAAACGTTTTGTATGGTTTTTTTATCAACCGAGATGTTATCAATTCAGTGTTGCAACATCCCATTCTCTTAACCAATGAAAATCGTTGTACATTCCCTCGTTCTGTTAACCAATGAAAATCGTTGTACATTCCCTGATCATAATAATAACAATTACACACCCAAAGCTAACACGTACTACTCGACTACATGAGTTAGTTCCTGCACCAGTTGTTTTTGTAGCGACATTTAATCACTGCAAAAATCTAGCAAATACAGAAAAACCATTACCAACGAGGACAAAGCACCAAAACCTCTTGGAACTGCCTTCAAGAATAACATCTTTGCAATAAGCACCAAGATATATAAAATTATATAAAATGCAGACTGGCACAGAGCCTTACAAAAGAAACATCAGGAATTCAAAGCCACTGTCTCCGCAGTTTGCTTTGCATAGTTTATACATGTTCACACATTCTGGTAGCTCGACTCCAACATGCTGATGCGATTATTAAAGGGACAAAGTTTGATAATTTTTAATGTATATATCATGCCATATAGTATAAACAATATTTACTGTAAAATTTTGATGTCAAAATGCATCTTTATGAGCCATTAAACACATCTGACCAGTCAAGGAGTAATACTTTTTTTTTACTATTTAACATGATTTTACGATAAGAACGATCAGACTTTGAACCTTTAATGAGACTAAGCAAGTTAGTTAGGGTTAAGATCAAGTAGTTTGTCAGTTTATTAAATGTCCAAACTCATGTCCTTGGCATCTTCGTCGATTTAGGTTCATGATTAGCATTACAAATCCCGAACTACTATATCTAAGTCTCATATGGCACACACAAGTACTAAAACTAACAGAACAAAGTTCATGTGATACGCTTCACTTCTGTAGCACGGATCACAAGATTTCGATGTCACAAATATGTATAATGTCAGTACTGTCACGCTCTTGTGACAGACGTGACATGACGTTGGTCATGTCAGTCACGCATCAGTGCCCGTGTATTTCGCCTGCTCCATGGCTTCTTTCATTTTACCAACTACCCACTGAAACAAGACCAGGGGTTCACATTCAGTAATACTAATATCATCAAATTACAAAATATGGTTCTTACAGGGAATTAACTTAAATCCCTGACTTTTTCCTGACTAAAATGTAATTTTCCATGACCAAAAGAGAAGAAAGAAGTATTTTGACAAGGGCCTCCTGGCTCCTCTACATATATCCCATCTACTCTTTTGATGTCAAACTCAAAATAAGGTTAACAGCAATAAAACAACATTTTGTAAAAAATCTTTGGTACAAAATAATTTCCAGAAAATGGCTATAGCAATAAGAATACATTTCACATTTGACAAAACATCAAAATTCCCCCCCCCCGACATTATTCAGAAAGAAAACAATCCTGTCCTTCCAATGAACTGACCTTTCCCTGACCTTAACAAAATATGGATTCAAACAAATTAAGTAAAGAGGTGCAAATGAAGAAAGATGATGAACAACAAGCGAACTAAGAGTCAATACTCAAGATATCAACTGTTACCATTGCTTGATCAAAGACATTGTTCGGATGTTTTAAAAGCCTGTTGGAATTACAATCTCTTAGTGCTGTGTTAATATTAAAGAAGAGATTAAGAAAGTAAGCAAGTGATATGTTCTATGTAGTATATCAAATGTAACAGGAATGACACAGGTATTTTGAATTTTAATTTACTGTCAACAAATCTGCTTTATAAATATTCTAAATATTAAAATAGCACATACATTGGTTTTATTTATAGTCGATGATGAATAATTAATTAAAATAAATAATAGAAATTATGACAGTACAAACAGGGTGGCTCTGACAATAGCGACCAACCTAATCTTTGTAGAAGTCTCCCTGACCCTTATTTATTTTTCATATTACCTACTTTATATTACATCTGAATATACACAAAAATACTGTTTTCTGTTTTTTTTTTATTGTAAGTATGTATCGATTCAGGTCAAAATAAAACAACAACAGCAATGGCGGCAACAACAACAACTGTACCTTAGCGACCGCCTGGTCAGGTATTGGGACAGCTTTCCCCATTGTACTGCTCTTAAACATCTTCTTCTCCTTTTTCTAAACAAACACACAACACAGAGACATCTTAGACAACTTTCCCCTTGTACTGCTCTTAAACATCTTCTTCTCCTTTTTCTAAACAAACACACAACACAGAGGCTTCTTAGACAACTTTCCCCATTGTACTGCTCTTAAACATCTTCTCCTTTTTCTAAACAAACACACAACACAGAGACATCTTAGGCAATGTACTGTTAGTTTTCTTTCTGTGTGTTTCTTCCTTGGCAGAGCAGCTGTTCCTCTCCACTCTGGGGCGGACATTGATACAAAGCACCAAGGAAGGCGTTGACTTCTGTCCTGAACTTGTCTCTTCCTGATCGCAACTATTTCCTTTGGGAGTTCATTCCAGAGGCGGGAGGCAGTTGGTAAGAAAGTCTTCTTATGGCCGACAGTGTTTGAGGATGAAATAGCCACAGCAGCTGTGTAGTGAGATGTTGGTGCCCTGTTGGCTATTCACACTACTGGAGGAGGGTGCAATATTTGAGTAGTTTTGGTGCATCTCCATTTAGTTCATTCACACAGGCAAATGTGCGAGTCTAAAACGTTCATGTAAATCAGTAAAACAAAAGACGTTTCGGTGGCAAATTATGCACTAAATGCATTCATCTGGTAGTATATAAAATGGGACTTTGATTTAGCAACAATAAGGTTTCACTGGCCAATGTGAGGTTTACTCTTGACTTTTTGTTTCTGCCTTTCAGCTAAAATGTATGTACAAGTAGAATTTAAAGAAAATGTGCAAAAAATTAAACATGAGCAAAATGTAACTAACTAATGAACATTTGTAAGTCAAACTATGTTGAATGAAAGTAAACATTCTGAACCATCCAAATGTCACAACACATGTTTGTAGGCATTTTTCAGAAGTGTTTGTCTCACGAAAACAAGTATAAAAGGCTTCATTTCATCTCGTGATAAGCCTGACTTGCTAATAATATAACATACCAACATATGGCATAATCACCAATTCAAGAGTCAATTCTATGTTGTGTCATTGTACTGTGCCCTTTAGACGTGTGACAATGTGACGCTGATGTGAATGGTGGTCGAATGTACATGTCTTACCTTGAGGAGTAGTTGCACGCCCCTAGTGCTGACAGTGGGCACCTCCTTCAACTCATCCCAGGTATACCTCCAGTCACTGTCCCACTGACCGAAGATCTCTCCCTTGGATGTGAACATGACACGTCTATGACAGAGAGGAAACATCTCAGGCCTCAAGTAGTTTAAACTTTTCATGAACAATTGATGTAACTGAACATATGAATAAAACAATTAGATCAGATGGGATACAACACTAGTTAGCTGTGTACATATTCCCTTAATTAATAATAATAATAATAATTTACTTCTATGGCGCCTATATCCTCAGGAACCTGAGCTCAGAGGTGCGACAAAACAGAATCAGTAAGCATAATTGTAAACAGGGACGCGCAAAAGTCAGTATCAGAACGAGGGACAACCGAACATTTATGGTATGAAGTCTGATTATGATTATCGTAAAATTGTGTTATATAATATAAACTACCGTATTCAACATAACAAATGCACAGTACACTAAAAAAAATTTTTAAATCTGTATCCAAAATGGAAAAATGTCAAAGAAAATGTTCTTATAAGCGTACACCAAAATTTGTTTCTCAAGACAATAAGGTAACTGTTTAACACTAGTGGTGTTATTTGGTGATTAGTTCTAGTTGTTTCCAGCACTTGGCAATGTTCTATTAACTGACTAGTCTGTATGTTGTGGTTACTACAATTGTACGGTGTTTCAAGGTCTCATTCAACTAACCAGCCTTTTACAGAACATTATCGCCAAGCCGACCATTTTTATGCTGGCACTGAGGGTGGTCACTGCCAGGGTGCATGTCATCCTTAATGGTTCTTCTATGTCCCCAATTAAATGAGACGGGACCAACTTTAACATCCGAGTCAGGAGGGATACACAGTTTCCAATGTTGAGAGCCAGGTTTTTACACCAAACATATCCATGCCCAGTCCGGGTCTTGAACTCAGAACTCTATCATGTAAAGCAGATGTGCTAAATTCTCTCACAATTAGCCCTGGTCACCCATTGACAGTCTCTATGTCACTCACTTGTCTGTCACCATGAGGACATTGCTGTGGTTGTCTGTCACATATACATGTGCGAGATACGTGTCAGTCTCTGCATACTTGGCCTTGTCGACAAACTGGAGACCGACATAGGTACATTCATCAAGGCTCACCATTTTCTTACTAAGGTCCACAAAAAATACATTTTAAATCAAATAACGTTGTATGAATTGTGCAAATAATATAATAAGTTCATTTGACTTGCAACAATACAGATGGAATATTACAGAGTACACATAAAAAATGTACTTCAAACGCAATAAAATAATGAAGCATTAAATTGCATATAATTAAATGAATAAAAAAATTAGGCCTGGGCCTGCATGTTGGGATGTTGGAACAATTTTTAAACAGACAATAAAAATGTTAATGTTAATATTAAATTGTGTCACTTGAATTCCTAACAAAGTAAACTAACTAATTCTTAGTTGCTTGAGACTAAAATTGGAGTTCAAGTGTCACTTGAATTCCTAACTGGAGCGTGGTGAGGAGTGTCTTAGTGACAGAGTGACCTACCCTCAATATCTCCATACCCTCGGCCTCACGGAAAAAGTAGGGCTTCACCACCCCGTCAGCCTGCAAAAGTCGGGGAGGGCGTTGACGCCGCACCTCCGCTGACACGTCAGCCGCCCTACAGCGATACAACACCCATGTCATGTGACAGGGTTTAAATGAACACATATCATATTGTAATTTTACAGTAATTATTGACAGTTATTAGGTAATGGACAAGAGTGAACATCCCATAGGTGTCAACCCTGAGTGGTGCACACCCATAAGACTGGTGTCAACCCTGAGTGGTGCACACCCGTAAGACTGGTGTCAACCCTGAGTGGTGCACACCTGTAAGACTGGTGCCAACCCTGAGTGGTGCACACCCGTAAGACTGGTGCCAACCCTGAGTGGTGCACACCTGTAAGACTGATGCCAACTCTGAGTGGTGCACATCTGTAAGACTGGTGCCAACCCTGAGTGGTGCACATCTGTAAGACTGGTGCCAACCCTGAGTGGTGCACATCTGTAAGACTGATGCCAACACTGAGTGGTGCACATCTGTAAGACTGATGCCAACTCTGAGTGGTGCACATCTGTAAGACTGGTGCCAACCCTGAGTGGTGCACACCTGTAAGACTGATGCCAACACTGAGTGGTGCACATCTGTAAGACTGGTGCCAACCCTGAGTGGTGCACATCTGTAAGACTGGTGCCAACCCTGAGTGGTGCACATCTGTAAGACTGGTGTCAACCTTGAGTGGTGCACATCTGTAAGACTGATGCCAACTCTGAGTGGTGCACATCTGTAAGACTGGCAACATAAATCCATAAGACCCACAAATGAACCTGTATTAATACCTACATTCACTGGTTTGTCATGCATGCTCAAAAGGAGCTCAGCATGCAAACAGGGATATATTAATTGGACCTTGCAAGACGTTGGCACAGCTGACTGCCACAGCTCAAATATTCACTCTTCGGCCATGTTTAAAACTGATCATCTGTTATTTACAAGCCACTTGACAAAAGCGTATCTTATTACGTAATACAAACAAGTTTTTTAAACACAATCTTCTGAAAATCTGTATAAGGACAATGGTAAACCATTAGCACATCAACATAAATATAACATAAAGATGACATAAATTAGCACATATAATATTGTTGTTTTTCAATAACTGGCAGTTATTCATCAATGGACAAGAGCCAACGCCTACAAGGCACGTGGTCACAGTAACCAAGCCTAAAGACTCATAACATATTTATTTCTGCTAAATCTGTACACATTTAATTACATAATGGCTGACACAATATGTTAGATTGACATACAGCAAGAAGACTGACATACAGCAAGAAGTTACACATACCTTCGGATGCCTTCAAATGAAATGCTTGCGAAGTCAACCACCCCACTTGCAGGGCGCGTGATCACCCCCACCAAACCCTTACCAACACCTGAAACATCAACTCAAATCGTCTACCTGAATGTTCCACACTTTCTCTAACAACAGGACATTTCATTTGTCCCAGCCTATTCAACTACTGAGTACTGTTCAAGTTCAAGATCTGTTTTTTGTTGAACCACATCCGCTAATTACATACTATTTGTTACCATCATAGCATATGTACTTTCCAACACCTTTGTCAAAATATTTAGATTGAAACTGGCCAGTATCCTGTGCACAGAGCCACATTCAGCAGATATATAGAAATAGAAATTTATTATTATTATTATCAGTGTGTATGTTGATTCTGTATTCTGTCACATTCATATTGAAAAATAAGTTTGGTACCTGTCGTCTCACCGCCATCTCAGCTGATCAACTGAGATGGTGGCGACAATATTCTCACCAACTTCATGGAACTGCTGTCATGTGACAACTAACAACCAGATCACATGACACCGGAGAACTGTGCATTCTAACGTTGATGAAGGGACCATAGAGGTCCAAAAAGCTCTGTTGAGAACAAGTATTCTGACAGGTAAAAATTATTATTATCTGATATGACCAGTTGCATCCAGTGAGATGCTCAACTGCCCATCTCAGGATGTGTGTGTAACGGAGCAAGTCAGTCACGGCTCAGCGAAAGATGTAATAGGCCATGACAAGAAACTACATCAATTACCTTTGAAGAAGCCCTCCACCCCTTCTTTCTTCGCTCCCTCCATCGGTTTCTTCACAATGCCTGTGACGCCATCAACCACACCCTACAGAGACAGGACACAGTGACGCCATCAACCACACCCTACAGAGACAGTGACGCCATCAACCACACCCTACATACACAGGAGACAGTGTCGCCATCAACCACACCCTACAGAGACAGGAGACAGTGACGCCATCAACCACACCCTACAGAGACAGTGACGCCATCAACCACACCCTACAGAGACAGAAGACAGTGACGCCATCAACCACACCCTACAGAGACAGTGACGCCATCAACCACACCCTACAGAGACAGGAGACAGTGTCGCCATCAACCACACCCTACAGAGACAGTGACGCCATCAACCACACCCTACAGAGACAGGAGACAGTGTCGCCATCAACCACACCCTACATACACAGGAGACAGTGTCGCCATCAACCACACCCTACAGAGACAGTGTCGCCATCAACCACACCCTACATAGACAGTGACGCCATCAACCACACCCTACAGAGACAGGAGACAGTGACGCCATCAACCACACCCTACAGAGACAGGAGACAGTGACGCCATCAACCACACCCTACAGACACAGGAGACAGTGTCGCCATCAACCACACCCTACAGAGACAGGAGACAGTGACGCAATCAACCACACCCTACAGACACAGGAGACAGTGTCGCCATCAACCACACCCTACAGAGACAGGAGACAGTGATGCCATCAACCACACCCTACAGACACAGGAGACAGTGTCGCCATCAACCACACCCTACAGAGACAGGAGACAGTGACGCAATCAACCACACCCTACAGACACAGGAGACAGTGTTGCCATCAACCACACCCTACAGAGACAGGAGACAGTGACGCAATCAACCACACCCTACAGAGACAGTGACGCCATCAACCACACCCTACAGAGACAGTGACACCATCAACCACACCCTACACAAGTGTAAGGAATGCCAGACAATCATACTGTTTCATTGCAGGTACAAAACACACCACCTTCCCATTGTCACAAACTTCAAAAAGGTAAAGGTATGTTTTTATATAGCGCTGTATCTAGTCCTTGGGACTGTTCAAGGTGCTTCACACTTCACCCCCTGGAAGACCTGTTCATTCCAACTCCATTTCGACTTCTATGGGAAGCATTCAGCCATGCTGCAATGACTGCGCAAAGACTATTTGTTCAGATATCCACCTCTGTCAGTTTAATTTGTAGCGTGTGAATAGTTTAAGTAATATGTAGTGTGTGAATAGTTAACTTGTGAAAGTGTGACTAGTGTTATATCATAGTATATAGAGTCAGGTAACTTGTGAAAGTGTGAGTAGTGTTATGTCATAGTATATAGAGTCACGTAACTTGTGAAAGTGTGACTAGTGTTATGTCATAGTATATAGAGTCAGATAACTTGTGAAAGTGTGACTAGTGTTATGTCATAGTATATAGAGTCAGATAACTTGTGAAAGTGTGACTAGTGTTATGTCATAGTATATAGAGTCAGATAACTTGTGAAAGTGTGACTAGTGTTATGTCAGTATATATAGACCCTCCTTCACCTACCATGACAAGACCTTTGCCTCCCCGTGCCAGACCCTCCTTCACATCTGCTGGTCGCTTGGTCATGTTCTCCCGTCTCTTCTTCTGGTAGTCATCATCCAGCGTGAGAGTTGCGATGCCTTTTCCCAGCGCTCCGGTGATGCGAGACACGGCCCCGGCCGCGCCACCTGCGCATTTAAATGCATTTTCACAATCAGAAAATGTTTACTATTGGCCTGAATCTCTCGAGAAATGTTTCCTAGATTGTGCAATGCAGACAATGTATGATGAAAAAAACTAAAATTGAACGCAGTTATTTCAGTCACAGTGGCATATTTAGGACCTCGGAAATCTAAATCTCAGAAGGGGGAAAAATATTAGTGAAGGGTCTTTAGTTGGGGCAGTAGTCAAATTCAGTATAGCAAAAATTCTTATCCCAATTCCAAAGGGGGGGCCATAGCCTGATGGTCCCCATAAATATGCCACTGACAGGTCATTCGTGATAGCGTACAGACATACATAGGTTGACATGCAAGGTATACAATGCTACACATCATTGCCTACCTACGGCGTGTCCAAGCAAACTGCGTACTCCGAGAGCCAAACCCTCGGCAAACTCCTCTGGGCCCTGCACTGCCCCCTGGTAGGGCTCGTAGAACAACGTTTCGATGCCTGTGGCCAGTCCTCGGATCAAACCAAATGGATTGCCCAGCACGTCCAGTCCTAGCACCAGCACGTACATCTGCTTGACCGCCTGGCAACACAAACAGGCAAGGCAGTGAGACTGGTTATAGTGGACATTGGACATCTACTGTGGAAGTGGTAAAGAACTGAGACAGTGGCTGTGGTATTTTACTGAGACACTGTTTGTAGTGCTTGGAATAGGTTAAGAGGAATTCAAATTGAAGTTGTTCACATATTGAATGGGTATGACGATATTGACAGAAATATTATTTTTTTCACTTAAGAAAGATAACAGAACTAGAGGACGAGGTGTCATTAGTGAAGCATCAGTGCAGATTTGATATCAGACAATACTCATTCTCACAGACAACAATAAATGAATGGACCAATTTATCTACACATCATGAAAATGCTAGCAGCATGAATATGTTTAAAAACAAAATTGATAAATATCTCAGAAGGGCGGTTTACACAGAACTTTTTCTGGACTCTTGGTAAGCCAATGGCTTCCTTGTCCACTTGCCATCTGTGCGGTTGGCTTTGGATGGCAATCTTGTTAAATCTTTATGTAGGCACTGGTAATTCACCAGTTCAAATGTAATTGCGTAATTTATAATTAACTACAATTATAGTATAATTGTAACTGATTTTTTTAGAACACCATAATTGTAAATTAGATTCTACGAGGCTGTGAAATTGCAACTGACCACTGTAATTAACCCAACCCTGACAGAAAGAGTGCATCAGTTCACCTAAAATCCTCTCTAAAACTTAGCAGTAATAATACATGTTATCATCTTTTTTAAAACAATGTATTTGTATTCAACCTATGAATATATGCAATTGACTATTTACGAAGCATTGTAAAAGATTTTTGGAAGCGGCGTAATTGTTTTTTTTAAGTAATGTAATTGTGATTTCTTTGAAGTGCTGTAACTGTAGTTGACCATTTATTTGGATATTGCTGTTATGGAACTGTATAATTGCACGGCTGGCAAGGTGAGACACAGCAGTGTTTGTGTAAACACAACTCCGATCACTGTGTTGACCTGGTGCGCCCCACCTGTTGGACGTAGTGGCGTGTGATGTGACCAGATAACTGGGTCTGGTTGTAGAAAGCGTGGTTTCGCTCAAAGTAGCCCAGTCTGCAACACAACACATGGCACAATGTGACGGTGACTTGTCTGTCGTCTATGGTGACACTATGGTAACTCTTCAAATGAAACACGGTTAATACACAAAAGTGCACATGAAATATAAAAATACAGCACTAGTGGCTCCACCTATATATATATATATATATATATATATATATATATATATACGTATATATGTATATATGTATATATGTATATATATATATACATATATATATATATATATATATATATATATATATATATATATATATATATATATATATATATATATATATATACAGACTCACTGCACACTTTCTCCAGTTACACGATCTCATGATCCAAGTCAATTCTTTCAATGATTTCAACAAAAGCACTCTTATAAACGTACTGCCCAAATTACTTAAGCTGTTCACACACTACAGATTTGAACATCAACAAACCTGATGCATGATGGAAGACATCAGTCAAGGAGCGAGTTTCAAGGTTTGTCAGTGATGACATGACACTTACTTAAAGACGACGTCCTGGATGTCGGTGAGCACAATGCCGACACTCTGCAGGAAGACGTCCATGACGTTTTGTCTCAGTCTCTTTGGCTGACCCTCAGCCCCGCTGGTCCCATACAGGGAGAAACTCAGGTGAACCTGTAGAAGTACGTCTCTTACATAACCAGGTATCTGTTGCTCAGGCAATGCACGGGAACAGCTGTCTACTTGAACATCTGCTTCTATATCTCATTAACATAATACTATCACAAACACACCACATATAACTACCGTCATTGTGAAACAGTGCTTGATTCAGTGCTTGATACAGTGCTTGATTCAGTGCTTGATTCAGTGCTTGATTCAGTGCTTGATTCAGTGCTTGATACAGTGCTT
Source organism: Lamellibrachia satsuma (assembly GCA_033239005.1). Lineage (NCBI taxonomy): Eukaryota > Metazoa > Annelida > Polychaeta > Sabellida > Siboglinidae > Lamellibrachia > Lamellibrachia satsuma. The sequence goes on from BSQZ01000041.1 coordinate 170,904, forward strand.
GATTCAGTGCTTGATACAGTGCTTGATTCAGTGCTTGATACAGTGCTTGATTCAGTGCTTGATGCAGTGCTTGATTCGGTGCTTGATACAGTGCTTGATTCAGTGCTTGATTCACCAGTGAATGCTTTATGCTGAGGAAAACTCAACAAAATCGGATCACTTAAAACATAAAATCAAATAAAATCTAATCATGAAATTTATAAGGCACCATTCCAACAATCGTTGCTCATGGAGCCGTACAAAATGTTCTAGAAAACAGGTTAGTCTTAAGCCTCGATTTAAAAACAGCATCCATCATTGGCACTGATGTTAGGTGCTGCGGCAACAAGTTCCATAGAGTTGGGGCTACCACACCGAACGACCGGTCACCCCACCACCCCGGAACGCAAAGTAGATTACGTTCACTGGAGCACAGCGATCTAACCAGTTGACATTGGATCACACAATGTCGGATGTACTCTGGTGCATGACCAGTCGGTGCTCAATGTACGAGGAGCAAGATTTTGAACTGCTATCAGCAGCCAGTGCAGACTGATAAGTAGGGGTGTCGCATGGCTAAGTTTCATGGTGCCGTCGACCAGGCGAGCTGCCCAGTTCTGTACTTGAAGCTATTGTATTTGATTCAGAGTGAGTCGATGGTGCAATGCATACGTCCAGTCTACTGGTGACAAACACATGTAAGACTTGCATACGTCAAGTCTACTGGTGACAAACACATGTAAGACTTGCATACGTCAAGTCTACTGGTGACAAACACATGTAAGACTTGCATACGTCAAGTCTACTGGTGACAAACACATGTAAGACTTGCATACGTCAAGTCTACTGGTGACAAACACATGTAAGACTTGCATACGTCAAGTCTACTGGTGACAAACACATGTAATACTTGCATACGTCAAGTCTACTGGTGACAAACAAATGTAAGACTTGCTCTGTCGCTTCAGCTGTTAAATAACGTCTGATTCTTGAGATGTTGCAGAGGTGAAAAATTGCAGACCTGCACACAGCAGTCACATGTGACTCCATCCCCATCTCGGCATCACACTGAACACCAAAATTTTGTACATCGTGAGTAACAGCGATTAAACAATCACCAATGCATATTGTGTTTAGCTCAGTTTTCTTAAGCTGTTGAGCGGAACTGAACACAATGACTTCTGCTGAGTCATTCAGCCTTAAAAAGTTTGAGCTCATCCACGTCCTGATCTCCGCTACACACTCCTTGATATGCACGACAGCTGCTGCAATGTCCTCCTGGCGGGGTTTCACTGGTATGTAGATTTGAGTGTCGTCCGCATGGGACATGAAGTTATTTTTGCATATGATCTTGGCACCTGGTGCTGCATAGATGGAGAACAGCTGAGGCCCGAGCACGGAACCTTGTGGAACCTCATATGCAAGAGGACGAGCAGGAGATGTAGCACTGCAAATGTGGACAGATTGGACTGTCACTCAGGCATGATTTAAACCAGTCCAGCATTTTGGATCACTCCGACATCATGTGAGAGTCTATGCAACATCACTTCATAGTCGACGGTGTCGCGGCTTGACATTGTTTAACAATATCAAGCTGGTAACCCTCAGCCCCAGGACAATACACGCAATTATAATAATTGTTATAGCCTCTTCATCAACTGCTTTTGCATCGTCACTGGACTAACTGACCAGGAACTTGGGCAAGTATAGCACATGAGGTTATAGATGACAGATGGATGGAATCTATGTCTTGGGCAGAAAGAAAGAAAAGAACTAAAGTAAACTGTTGTGGATACACAACGTAAATGTAGTGGACACACAAGGTAAGTGTAGTGGACACACAAAGTAAGTGTAGTGGACACACAAAGTATGTGTAGTAGACAGTGGACACACAAAGTAAGCATAGTGGACCACACTGTAAGTGTAGTGGACACACAAAGTAAGTGTAGTGGACATGTAAAGTATGTGTAGTGGACAGTGGACACACCAAGTAAGCATAGTGGACCACACTGTAAGTGTAGTGGACACACAAAGTAAGTGTAGTGGACACATAAAGTAAGTGTAGTGGACAGTGGACACACAAAGTAAGCATAGTGGACCACACTGTAAGTGTAGAGGACACACAAAGTAAGTGTAGTGGACTACACTGTAGGTGTAGTGGACACACAAAGTAAGTGTAGTAGACTACACTGTAGGTGTAGTGGACACAAAGTAAGTGTAGTGGACACACAAAGTAAGTGTAGTGGACTACACTGTAGGTGTAGCGGACACACAAAGTAAGTGTAGTGGACACACAAAGTAAGTGTAGTAGACTACACTGTAGGTATTACCTTGAGTGGAGAGAAGTGCAGCATGTCATAGAAGTGTTTCTGTTCGTTGGCCGTTGCCTCCTCAAGGTCGTCCTCCAGTGCCTTTCTCGTACATTCCACGTCTGCCCCAAACTGCTTGCGTTCGTCCTCGGCAGTCATCTCACTTGAGGCGAACATTGCCATCATGGCATTGATGAAGCCTTGGTCGACCTTCAGCTCCATCTCCTGGATTAGCAACTTGCAGTACCTGGAGCGACATGGTCACAAATAATAATAATATATTTTATTTGATAAAGTGCCAGATCCAAAACAACAAACGAATAAATAAATATATCAAAATTCTACTACTAGGAATTATTTTTAAATAAATAAAAAAAAAATAATAATAATGAATTAAATTAATTAAAATATGTCTTTAAATAAATAAATATACAAAAATAAAATATTAAAATATATGTATATAATAATGTTAAATAGTCAAATTAAGTTTTAAAAGTATTGTTTACTACCATGAATAAGATTACGGAAAAATATTTATAATTAAATTACATTGAGTAGTAGTAAAAGGTGTAAATGGTCAAAGAGAGATATACTGACTTAAACTGCTTCACATTCGTGTAGTCTCTTGTTCGGATCATTACACTGAGCTCAGTGAATGGCTTTGGAACTGCAAACAACAAACAAGGCAAGTAAACAACTTGTACGACAGACAACATACCCCAGATAATATACCAGGTATCACACACTAAGGGCTTAACAATACACTGAACTATCAACGCATTGCAATAACCAAGTGACGATACAATAAAATAGTAAATTGAATTATCTATAGTAATTGTCAATATTACACTGAACTATCGATGGTAACGATATTTGGCTAAACATATCAGCTCAGCTATTTGTGTCAGTCTAATACTCTTCATAAACATACTATTTCAACCTTATTTGGTGATTTTACTTATTTATCAACCAAACATTAACAATTATCAACCAGAGCACCGTCATTCACGGATTCACAATTTGGAATCAACTGCCTCTGTGGCCACGCGATGGCGCCACCTATCAGCTATTCGCTATTCCATGACACTATCGCAATACCATTCAATAGTTATGAAACTATCGCAATAGTATTGCAATAGTAATACAACTATCGCAATACTATCGTAATACTATCGTATTAGTAAAACTATAATCACCCCTATAACAAAAACTGTACAGGTTGAAAATCACAATGAACCAGTTTACGATGATTCAAATGTAAACGTAACTGTATGAGCCACATAGCATCACCTTTCACTGCCACGGTACCTAAACAGATGCAACGATTGCAAATAAATGATAAAAGCACGACTCAAGATTCATAAAGAGGTTGCTATAGTTACCACTATCAGCTGCTACAGACTTGGGCGGAGGAATCGGAGCAAAGACGACAGGGAACATCGCTCCAGGCAGTTGATCATCAACCTGTAAGGAAATCCATCATGAGTACCCATAGATGCTGTAGTAAAAACATCATTTACTGGAATACACAAAGTAGATTTATGATGGAACATGTGATGGAACAGTGTAGATATCAGTACTCGTTCTCACAGAGGACAATACATCAGCATGAATATGTTTAAAAATAAAATTGACAAACATCTCAGAAGGGCGGGCTACACATAGATGGACAAATTGTTGGACACTTGATAAGCCAATGGCTACCTTGTCAACTTGCCCTCATGGTTATTTTATTTTAATCTTGCTTTAATTTCAGGTTATAAAAGGACCGTGAAACCTGGGAGTAATATTTGTAACCTGCTTTTGTATCACCCACCTGTAGCCTGCGTATCTTGGTGTGTCACCCACCTGCAGCCTGTGTATCTTGGTGTGTCACCCACCTGTAGCCTGTGTATCTTGGTGTGTCACCCACCTGTAGCCTGTGTATCTTGGTGTGTCACCCACCTGCAGCCTGTGTATCTTGGTGTGTCACCCACCTGCAGCCTGTGTATCTTGGTGTGTCACCCACCTGCAGCCTGTGTATCTTGGTGTGTCACCCACCTGCAGCCTGTGTATATTGGTGTGTCACCCACCTGCAGCCTGTGTATCTTGGTGTATCACCCACCTGTAGCCTGTGTATCTTGGTGTGTCACCCACCTGCAGCCTGTGTATCTTGGTGTGTCACCCACCTGCAGCCTGTGTATATTGGTGTGTCACCCACCTGCAGCCTGTGTATCTTGGTGTGTCACCCACCTGCAGCCTGTGTATCTTGGTGTGTCACCCACCTGCAGTTTGTGTATTTTGGTGTGTCACCCACCTGCAGCCTGTGTATCTTGGTGTGTCACCCACCTGTAGCCTGTGTATCTTGGTGTGTCACACACCTGTAACCTGTGTATCTTGGTGTGTCACCCACCTGTAGCCTGTGTATCTTGGTGTGTCACCCACCTGTAGCCTGTGTATTTTGGTGTGTCACACACCTGTAGCCTGTGTATCTTGGTGTGTCACCCACCTGTAGCCTGTGTATCTTGGTGTGTCACACACCTGTAGCCTGTGTATCTTGGTGTGTCACCCACCTGTAGCCTGTGTATCTTGGTGTGTAGCTGTAGTTGATGGGGAGACACGCGGTACTGCAGCCAGATGCCGTCTTCGAAGCTGCGTCGGATGCAACACTTGTGAGGTTTGTACATCATCATGGGCTCCTCTCCAAAGTCAACCTGGCCAGCACCACAGGTTACATGCATCTCATCATGTAGACTTAGAGGCTGAACAGCCCCATATTAAAACATTAAAACAAACAAAATTGAAATAATGGGACTTGCTTCAATGTTTTAATGAAACAATCCCAAATTAAAGCAGCATCATATTGAAACAAACCAAAATTAAATCAGGTTAGAATATCTTGCTATGCTAATCACAGAAACTTGAATAACAACAGTACACATGTAGCAACTTCATGTTGGGGATGTCTTATGATATAACTTTAAGAATTACCAAGTACGAATTAGTGTTCATCTGATTTAACCACTCAGCTTACTGGCTTATTTTTTACTGACTTCAGACTGACACCATTTACACATGAAGTTTTCAGACAAAATGACACTACCTCCATCTTGCCTTCGAGATGCACGCGAGACTTGATGTGTTTGTCGGCCATCACTGAAGCTTGGTACAACTCATACGCCTTTTCAATGACGACGCTCTGCTTGAGTTTGAGGGCACGGTATCTCTTTCTCTTCTTCTCCTCCCAGATCACGCCAGAACTACAACACAGATCACTCCAGAAATACAAGACCACAGCATCAACCACATATCACTCCAGCACTACAAGACCACATCATCAACCACATATCACTCCTGCACTACACGACAACAACATCAACCACAGATCATTCCACAACAACAAGACCACAGCATCAACCACATATCACTCCAGAACTACAAGACCACAGCATCAACCACAGATCACTCCAAAACTACAAGATCACAGCATCAACTACAGATTACTCAAGAACTACAAGATCACAGCATCAACCACAGATCACTCCAGAACTACAAGACAACAGCATCAAACACAGATAACTCCAGAACTACAAGACCACATCATCAATCACATATAACTCCAGAACTACGAGACCACATCATCAACTACAGATCACTCTGGAACTACAAGACCACAGCACCAACCACAGATCACTCCAGAACTATAAGACCACATCATCAACTACAGTTCACTCCAGAACTACAAGACAACAGCATCAACCACAGATCACTCCAGAACTACAAGACCACATCATCAACTGCATATAACTCCTGAACTATAAGACCACAGCATCAACCACAGATCACTCATGAACTACAAGACAACAGCATCAACCATAGATCACTCCAGAACTACAAGACAACAGCATCAACCACTCAACACGCTTAGTAGTGATATTTATAGATATTTACGTATTTAGTAATTGTAATTTCTAATATCTATAAAGTTTGTTTTACAAATGCAGCAAACTGAAAACAAAAAATCTCACTTAAAAAATAATGATGCACTTTTACAATATCAATAATGGTTATCACTTGGTGCCATTAACATGCCACGTGTAGTGACACCAACATGATTTACACAGTGCCACTGACAAGACTCAGTGACATTACCCACCTGGTAATGCTGATGTAGGCGATTTCCTTGCAGATGTTATTGTCGACGAGGGACAGCCCGAGGCCTTGTAGCGAGATGTTCACCTCCTTGTCTATCTGTTCCAGCTCACCAGCCTACAACACACCAAACAGTCACCAACATACAGGACAGTGAGCAGCACAGTGTCATAGCCCAGTCACGACGACTCCACCCCCAGCATACGTGTTTATTCCATCGACAATTTAACATTTCCATTCAGCCATGCTACAATTACTGCACAAAAGCTATTCCATCACACAAATCCACAGCCAGTATTAGGCGAATAGTCCACAGTTGTGGCGCATACATTTGGCTCAGCACTCGATGAGAACCGCACTCAGTAGGCGTGGCTCTTGTCGCTGACCATTTTGTTTTGGATTGTGTGTTGTTAACATCGTAGATCTTCCCATTAAACTGTATCACCTGGTTACGTATGTTGGGTTTATGAAGTGTGGATTGTACTAACTGGCACACCACCGTCTATAGCCAGGTACTCATTTGTACAGCTGAGTGAACTGAGGCAGCGTGGAGTGAACCATATTGGCCTTGTTTTGAACGGAACCAAGAGGACAGTCAACTGATAGTCTGATGTTTTAGTCACTGTGTTTACACCTATAGGCGATGAAATGACCAGGCCGTTGAAAAAAATGGAAGACCACAGCTGAGATGGGAGGACTGCATAAAGAGGGATGTAAGAAAGACAGGGGAGGATGGGAAGTGGTAGGGGAAGGCTGTCGACAGGGAGAAGTGGAAAGGGATAACAGCCGGGGCAGTGCAGCAGTACACGAACTAGCTTCATTCCTTTATAAAGGGAGCAACAGGGAAGAACTACTTGCATCCAGAAAAAGTGTTTCACTAAAGATATTTTAATAACAAAGTAGATCAAGTCAGGGTTCGAATTTAGCGGGGGCCCGGGGGCCCGCTGGCCCCTAGATTTACTGTCGGGTCCCAAAAAATTCCAACTCTTGGAGCCCGGCTGGCTCCCAGAATTTTGCGTTATAAATACGACGATATCATTGCATCTCAAAGGCACAAAACATATGCAACTTCATATTTTATAAGGCACTACCTACTTCATTTCTCCACCCTAGCCAACATGAACGAACATCTGGAAATTCCATCCGTTGTTATCCAAACACACGTTGTACAAGACCACGCAATTAGTCAAAAAACACCATTTTAATATCGATCCGTTCCTGCGGAGCGTTAATCTTAGTCAACACAGTATTCGCCAGGGGGGTGTTCATGGGCTACTGGTTGACAGATTATGAACTAGCCCCGCCAAGACTTGAAAATTGCGGGAAAGCGTATTTGATTTCTTCGATCATAATGGCCAATATTTTCAAGACAACATTTTGAAAAGGCAGACAGCAGAAGAAGACAACAAAACTAAATCAAAACGTTTTAAAGGTAAAGGAATTTTTCAAAACATTTACGAAAAAACGCTATGCAGATGTAAATGGCGACACCTAGCGGATAACCTGTAGTATATTTTGTAGTCTGAAAGAACAGCAGCATGTCTGCATAGAGCATATACCTTTAAAAAGAATGACAGTTATTAATTTTCCATATCTGCTGCAGATAGACCTTTTTAGCATGGAATTATAACCTCAATCTAGTTGTGTACGTTCCAGTTTAATACGACACCTAGGCTAATTATATATATATATATATATATATATATATATATATATATATATATATATATATATATATATATATATATATATATATATATATATATAAATATATATATATAATTCAGTTTAGAGATGCTTTGACTAAAACTATTTCAAAACGTAATTTTAATATGCTTGCAACTAAATAAATTGCAGATTTTTTCTATATACGTAAGGACATCAAAAGCAGAACAAGCGTTGCAAAGCATTGATGCTACAAATGCTGCACGTCTGAAGAAGTTGTTTGTTACAGCGTGTGCTCTTGCGAAGAACAGGCAGCCATACACATCATTTATGTGGATGTGTGATATGCAAGGAATGTCAGGTCTTTAGCTATAGATCTGCTTTTACGTATATGATAATTATTAATCAGGCTGCCGCAAAGCCACATTCGCCGCACATGCGTTGTGTACAAAATAAACAATTTTGTTGAACAAACTTACATTATGGCTTTTTCATGCAACTATTTCTTGGCCCCCACTTTTGATGAAGGGCCCCTAGATTTTGGAAAGTAGGGGCCCTGCTGGCCCTCACTAAATTTAGGCTAAATTCTAACTCTGCAAGTCAAAGGAGTTGCAATACAAGCCAAACACCGATTCAAAACAATAGAGGATAAAAATAACACAAGTTTACAATTTAAAACAGGGACTTCCCTAAAATTATTCAATAAGATGTAACCGCTCTACACAGACATTGGTCATGTGACACATCCGTAACTTCAGTCTGCTGAAGAAGACTGCGAGATTTAACAAGATTTAACAAGATTTGCCATCCAAGCCAAAGGCCCAGATGGCAAGTGGACAAGGAAGCCATTGGCTTATCGAGAGTCCAACAATGTTCACCTACTTATAACCCGCCCTCCTGATATATGTGTCAACCTTGTTTTTAAACATATTCACGCTGCTAGCAGTTACACAATCTGCAGACAATTTGTTCCATTCATTTATTGTCCTCTGTGAGAACGAGTGCTTCCTGATGTCCAATCTACATTGATCCTTTACTAATTTTACCTCATGTCCTCTAGTTCTGCTATCCTTCTTGAGTGAGAAAAACATATTTCTATCAATATTTTCATACCCATTCAATATCTTAAAAACTTCAATCTGATCTCCTCTTAACCTCCTTGTCTCTAGAGTTGTTAAACCACATTCTTTCAGGCGTTCTTCATAACTAAGGTCTCTAAGTTCTGGAATCATTTTAGTTGCTCTCCTTTGATGCAGTTGAAATATTCAGAACGAACACTAAGTTTCTTGAGCGGTAAGTATGCTTAATATTAATAACAAAGACACCGGATCATCTATCCATTCAACAAACACTCTACACAGGGTTTGCAAATTAAGCATCATACATGACCATTATGCAGATTCAGTACAGTGCAACTTCGTTAAGTTGAAGTGAACAGCAAACACTTGGAATTGTCCACATGTTTGAGATAAGTAATGTTTATACAATGCCGCGCATCCTGGCGGGACTGAGCTCATGGTTCGAGTTATGATGGGTATCCAAGTTGTAATAGTGTGTGCATGCGTGCATGCGTGCATGTCTTTTACTACTTTACTGCTTTTCAGGGTTTACTTTGGTGTGACATTTTAATCACACATATTCAGATTTATAGATTTAAACAGGGATAACATAAGTTACATAACTGACACTAAAACAATTACTTGGGGCAACAAATGTTGTCAACTGTCAAAACATTGCTGTTTGCCGAATAAGAAGCTGACCTGTTGGGCTATGATGGCTAGAGCAACGTCTTCTGTGAAGAAGAGCACTCGCTGCATGCCATTAAGGAACGACACCCAGTAGAGTTTGGAGTCGGACGTGTAGAAGAAATCTCCGTTTCCATCCTGGAACATAAATTATAGCAGATATCTCATTTTTGTGTCCTTAGACGACTTAGTTTTGTATTTAGGACTCTGAATGAAAACATGAATTAAAAGTGCAAAGTCTAATCATTTTCCTCATAAAAACTTCTCTACTACATCGGACTTGTGTTGGTTATTGCATAAAAACCTATGTTATATACGATATCTATTCCAACATTTAGACAGTCTGTGTTTAAATGAACCATACTTTAAACATATACTTTGTTATAATGTCATAATGTTGCATTTGCATATATGGATCTTTCCTCCATTAAATTTTTTTGCTCGTATCGTTTCAGATTCATTTCGTGAAAAATCAAACCACACTATATATACAGACACTAATGAACCTGATTTGCAATGGGCTAAATCAACTGAGTGAGAATGTACCTCGACAAGCTGGTCCTTATGTTCCTTCTCGTTACCACACGTCCAGACCATCTCCCTCTTCTTCAGAGGGTCATCCCACGTGTACAACACAGTTTTCCCTGGCTCGAGATGACACGCCTTTCCGTTGCCACTGAAACACCAGTTCTCTCTCAGGCAAAACATCCACGGTCTGTGTTAGACACAACACACAATAACTGTACTGGCGAGCAGTCTGCCTTGTGCCTAAACGGAACTTCATCTGTAACAGGTATACATGTGGGTCTACTGCGGGAAAGTTACCTTAGGATCACATATCTATCTCTGTCAGTAACCAGGTACTCGTTTATACAGCTGATTGAACTGAGGCAACGTGGGATGAACGAAATAGCCAAAGCTTCGAAATGGCAGCAAGATTTAACAAGATTTAACAAGATTTGCCATCCAAGCCAAAGACCCAGATGGCAAGTGGACAAGGAAGCCATTGGCTTATCGAGAGTCCAACAATGTTCACCTACTTATAACCCGCCCTCCTGATATATGTGTCAACCTTGTTTTTAAACATATTCACGCTGCTAGCAGTTACACAATCTGTAGACAATTTGTTCCATTCATTTATTGTCCTCTGTGAGAACGAGTGCTTCCTGATGTCCAATCTACATTGATCCTTTACTAATTTTACCTCATGTCCTCTAGTTCTGCTATCCTTCTTGAGTGAGAAAAACATATTTCTATCAATATTTTCATACCCATTCAATATCTTAAAAACTTCAATCTGATCTCCTCTTAACCTCCTTGTCTCTAGAGTTGTTAAACCACATTCTTTCAGGCGTTCTTCATAACTAAGGTCTCTAAGTTCTGGAATCATTTTAGTTGCTCTCCTTTGTATGCGTTCAAGCGTATCTATATCCTTCTTAAGATATGGTCTCCATGCTTGTATACAGTATTCTAAATGAGGTCTAACTATTGCTTTATAAAGAGGTATAATTAACTTTTTTCCCTTGTATGTTATGCTTCTTCTAATCAATCCAAGAATTTGATTACCCTTTGAAGCTGCAATACCACACTGCTCTGAAACTTTCATATCAGCGCTTATTGTAACTCCTAAGTCCTTTTCTTTTACAGTAGTACCCAGAACAGTATCTCCCATTTTATAGTTTACATTCAAGTTCCCATGTCCTGTATGTAGGCATTTACATTTCCCAAAATTGAATAGCCATTTCTCAGACCATTTCACTAATCTGTCTAGATCGTTTTGTAAATGTTGTTTATCACCATCAGTATTAACCTTTCTAAACAGTTTTGTGTCATCCGCAAATTTTAGTACGTTACTTGTTATACTCTCGTCCAAGTCATTGATATAAATTAAGAATAATATAGGTCATAATACTGATCCTTGAGGTACCCCACTCAAAACCGATTTCCAATTTGAAACTTCTCCATCTACTACAACTCGTTGTCTTCTGTCAGTCAGCCATTGTTCTATCCAGTCAGTTATGCTATCCCCGATACCATGGGCTTTTAATTTAAGTAGCAATCTTTGATGTGGCACTTTGTCAAAAGCTTTTTGAAAATCTAAGTAGATAATATCTACTGGCGATCCCAAGAGGATTCGAACCCGGGTTCAGAGCCTTTCATACAACGTTACCTCATGTCTAGCTTAGGAAACTGTTTCACTGTTAATCGCTGGTCATACAATGACTTCTTCCCTAACATAATACATGTCTATTTTATGTGTTAAACAATTTTAAAATACATCCCCAGACACAAATAACCTATGAGCACAATCTCAGACTGGCAACTTACAGCTGTGAGTAGTCGATTGTGGCCATACTGGTGTGGTTGACCAGCTGGACAGTGGCCAGTCCTGAACTGTATTGACTGAAGGTCACCTGGATGGCTGTCTCAGTAATGACACATTCGACACCAAGGCCACCATACTGCAACATAGAACTCTTATAATGACACACTCAAACCTGAGGTTATTGTACAGAAAGACAGTAGAATCATGATGACACATTCAACCCTGAGGTTACTGTACAGAAACACAGTAGAATCATGATGACACACTCAACCCTGAGGTTACTGTACAGAAACACAGTAGAATCATGATGACACACTCAACCCTGAGGTTACTGTACAGAAACACAGTAGAATCATGATGACACATTCAACTCAGAAACCACGATGCTGAAACATACTATACATACCGTATTCGACTTACCTTGTATTAAGCGTACATTCCAAAATTAGCGTAACCCCCTTTTTTAATCAGCAGGATCCATAATTATTGTAATTTGACTAGTGTGGAACAACTGAAAAGTGTCGGCATCTGGTATTAAACAGTTGGCACCACTTTTCAGTTGTTCTGTTGTCATTATATATCTTGAAGATACTGAGTCTAATTATCATGAAACATTAAAAATGTAAATAACAAACAATACTTCCAATGCTAAGTTTGCATACAAACAGGAAACAGGTTTGAATATCTAACATCTATGATTACATTATGATATTAAAGCAAGTAATCTGTGTGATATTGTAAAAACATTAAATGACAATTTGCTTAAAAAGTTAAAAATGAAGATGTTGCTTAACATGTTTATCACCGCTTGATCTTAGTCAACAATATTACCCAGAATGTTTTCTATTAATGTTTCAGTATTTATTATTTCATCAATGTTGCAGTCTCTGCAGCAATAACAAGACCATTCTACAAAGCAATATATAGTTACATGATTAAAAACAATATATAGTTACACGACAAAATGATGTAGTCAGCTATGGTAAGAACAGCAACAAACTGATATGACAACAGGTGAACTGGCAAGCGAAGGAACAAATCAACCAAACAGGCAACTGTTCTGATACACCATAACTTGCCAACCACACAAAAATGTTAGATTAAAAAAATTCCACTAATAGTACCACTGAAGTTGTTCTGGTACAATATCCTTGTTTTGCCCGCCACCATTTCAGTTTGTTGCACGTGCTTACGATGAATGCATAGAAAATTAGGTGAAACATTAAATATGCACATTACGTAGAACAGCAGGCATTTATGACGACTCCAAAAACATTGGCCAGGATATGTGATCTCATGTGAACCTGCGGATGTCACCAGAATTCTGTAGAATGGTCTTCAATATTACTATTAGTGTCAAACATGGAACAAGAAATGGGTCGTTCCACATAAAATCAACCAAAAACGCCCAACATGTTCTTGATTTTAATAAAATTTGACACACATGTTGGACTTGTTGTGAATTTTACATATGCCACATTTCAGTTTTGTGAGTGAAATATTTTTTTTGAGTTATTGCATATTAATAACAACTAAATTGCAAAAAAATTATTTCACTCATAAGTCTGAAATTTGGCATAGGGACAATTTATAACAGGTAGAACATGTGTGCCAAAATTAGAGGAGGTTAAGAATGTTGCTGATTGATTTCAAATGGAATGACCCAAATACAACACAGGCATGTTTTAAGTGTGTTGGCCTACCCCTGAAAGATTGAAGCCATCATCACTGATAATACCCATAGCACTCAAAATTAGAAGATCTCCATCGTCATTGCTATCTGATTGACAAAAACTATGACAGCAAATAAGATCACATACTCTACTCCAAGTCAGTTTCTGATTGGACCCAGCTGGTGCGTTAAATTGAGCCGGCCCCTTAGTGGACTGAGTCTGAAAGATGAAACTATTGAGTCATGTCTCTATACTGACATCTCCACAACTACATGAGTTTTGTGTTACGATGGCTGACAATGAATGGTATGTAATGATCACAGCATGAAAGATATAAAGACATTTTCACAGGTGTAAAACTAGTATTGCGATGCAGTGATAACTCAGTGCATTGTAACACCCCATCTATTCAGTATCTAGAACACGTTTACCCAGATATTCTATGAGTGACCCCCCACCCCGGGACAGTTTTGCCACCCTATTTACTGCAAACTTGGATGAATCCGTAAGTCTTTCAAGACTAAGCTCAGGTTCACAAGGATTTTGGCACAGTAGTTTTTGTATTGTGTTGTGTTGTGTTGCGTTGCGTTGCGTTGCGTTGCGTTGCGTAGCGTAGCGTTGTATTGTATTGTATTGTATTGTATTGCAAGACTTACCTCACTGCGCAGCTGCAAGAGTGTGTTATGTTGTGTTGTGTTGTGTTGTGTTGTGTTGTGTTGTGTTGTGTTGCATTGTATTGTATTGTATTGTAAGACTTACCTCACTGCGCAGCTGCAAGAGTGTGTTATGAGGCTCGGTGAAGGAGAACGGTTTACACTCAAGGTCTGTGCCGCTCACTTTGATGATCATCTCAGCCTCCTTAGACGATTGCACTGGCCAGTAAGGGAGACACTACAACACAACATACGTCTCTTTGTCAGGTTGTCTCGTTGTCTGGTTATCACGTTGGAGTAAAGATGGCTTAGAGTGAGGAGGGACACACACCACGTACCTGGCCAGGACCCACAGTGATCCAATGCCTGGGGCTGGGGTCAATTCTATTTAATCAATTCCAATTCAAATTCCTTTCAATTCAATTTAATCAATTCCAATTCAATTAATTTTTTCAAATACATTTTTTCAATTCAAATTCAAATTCCACCTCAAATATTTCAATTCAAATTCAATTCCGAATTAATTCTACGTGAGTTTTTCCAATGCAAATGCATGGGATAATAGTAATATGTAATTGTAAGACTTTTTTTCCTGTAATAATTTGAAAAGTAATAGTAATAAATCCTAAAAAGTAATAGATAATAGTTTATTACTTTTCTATTACATCTATTGCTGCAAACTTACAAAATATCAGTTTTGTTTGCATGTTATTCCAACGGTTAGTAATTGTAAACAATGTAAAGACAATGGCTGAGCTATTATTAAAACAACATGAAAAGACCAGTAGGCTGACCATTTTATGGTTTTAGAAATACCTGCTCAATGAAACAATGCAGGAGTAGCAACCCAATTACTAATTGTTGGGATGCCCCATTGGGGTGGCTATGGCTTCGCACACACAAAGGGCATGGTTTTAGATATGTGCAGGCAGACAACAAACATTATCTTAGAGCAGGAGCTGCAACCCGTATCGAATTCAAAGTAAGCTCATCACACCCCACCATAGTTTGATTTGGAAATAAAACCAGCTCGCACCAGCACAAGAAAATGAGGTTCAGTTCATTTTCTTTCAATTCTAATTCAACTTACTCAAAATCTTTCAATTCAAATTCAAATTCAGCTTGGTGAAAATCTTTCAATTCCAATTCAGGAATTAAATTGAATAATTCCAATTAATTTTTTAATTCACCCCAGCTTGGTTGCCTGTTTGTCAGGTTGCCAGGTTACCTCATTGTCAGGTTGTCTGGTTGCCTGTTTGCCCAGTTGCCCGGTTGCCCGGTTGCCCGGTTGCCCGGTTGCCCGGTTTTCAGGTTGTCACATATGACATACAACAGTGCTCTACAGCTCTAGAGTTAGCACATAAACAAGCTACATCTAACAGAACAACACAAGACATCAGATGACACATCTGATGGTTTACTTGCCAGAAGAACATACAATGTGCCTGGTGAACTGGCGGAGTAAAGATGGCTTAGAATCTGGAGGGACACACGCCACGTACCTGGCCTGGACCCACAGTGATCCAAGGGATGGTGAGTTTCTTATCAGTGGCTACCTCCAAACAGTCTATGTCAAACTGCAAACACACACATACAGTATTTATAATAATATCAGTAATTATTATTACTAACAATAACAATGAAAGACAATAAAAACTGCAACAACAATAACTGCATTAATATAAATCTTCGTGAGACCAGAGTTGAGACTTACCTCGGTATGGTTGAACAGCAGGTAATAGGGTGAGATTGTGACAATCTTCGTGAGACCAGAGTTGAGACTTACCTTGGTATGGTTGAACAGCAGGTAATAGGGTGAGATTGAGACAATCTTCGTGAGACCAGAATTGAGACTTACCTCGGTATGGTTGAACAGCAGGTAATAGGGTAAGACTGAGACAATCTTCGTGAGACCAGAGTTGAGACTTACCTCGGTGTGGTTGAACAGCAGGTAATAGGGTGAGATTGAGACAATCTTCGTGAGACCAGAGTTGAGACTTACCTCGGTATGGTTGAACAGCAGGTAATAGGGTAAGACTGAGATAATCTTCGTGAGACCAGAGTTGAGACTTACCTCGGTGTGGTTGAACAGCAGGTAATAGGGTGAGACTGAGACAATCTTCGTGAGACCAGAGTTGAGACTTACCTCGGTATGGTTGAACAGCAGGTAATAGGGTGAGATTGAGACAATCTTCGTGAGACCAGAGTTGAGACTTACCTCGGTATGGTTGAACAGCAGGTAATAGGGCGAGATTGAGACAATCTTCGTGAGACCAGAGTTGAGACTTACCTCGGTATGGTTGAACAGCAGGTAATAGGGTGAGACTGAGACAATCTTCGTGAAACCAGAGTTGAGACTTACCTCGGTGTGGTTGAACAGCAGGTAATAGGGTGAGATTGAGACAATCTTCGTGAGACCAGAGCTGCTCAGACTGATATTGATTCCTACCTGTAAGTACAGACAAATGTCACAAGTACAGACAAATGTCACAAATACAGGCAGATGTCACAAGAACAGGCAGATGTCACAACTATAGACAAATGTCACACAAGTACAGACAAATGTCACAAGGCAGGATATTTATCAGTGTCCGACAGCTCACTTCCTTCAAGCATTATACTGATTAATACAACCAACATATTCAAAATGCAGGTAAACCCCGCAACAGAAAGCTAACATATATTTCATAACATATATTAATTGGCACTAACCATAAATGGCAATAAAGAAACGTTAAAAATAGTGTAAACTTGGGTACTTCATGGCTCCCCCTGAATTTATATGGATTATAATTTTTTCATGGACATTGTAAAATAATGTAATGTTTGTTGAAAAATCACAAACAAGACAGGTTTTGCACAAAATTTATATCTGTCACTTGTGCATAACACTATTAAACCAAAAATGACATGCTGATCTTCACTGAGCTGACTGTATTTAGTATGAGAGAGTTGTGATGTGTTTGAGCGTCAGTGATGTGATCTCTGGGAAACATGTGTTGCTTTGGTTTGGGACTTGACCAAGATGAGCTACATATATCAGGAACACAATAAGACCATGCAAAAAGAAACTGTACATTTGAGACCAAGTACATCAATCAATAGGAAAATGCACAAATTATTTGTCTAATGCAACTTAATATAACAATGTAAACACTAAATAAAATACTGTTAGACACTGTTAGAAATAAACACATCAGATCTTTGCTAGATGGATTATAAGTATATGCAAAACATCAATCGACACATCACTGTAGAACTCTTCGCATAATGGAGACAGTAATACAAGTGTTTCCTGCCTGATTGCAATTTGGGTAGTAGGGAACAGATCATTATTTTATTTCCAGGTTCATGACATATGAATAGTACGAGTGATTTTGAGACGTCCTAAACTGGGAAAGGGGAACATTTGTAGAATCTGTCACTTGTGCTGCGAACATTTCCATATGGCAACTTATGCACGTGTAAGTGATGGACGGACACCCGAGGTACGAAGACAGAATTTGGTTGGTTTGAATGACAGATGATGGGAGCATCTTCTATTTTGTTCAGTTTTAGCAACAAAATAATATTTTTGGCACACTGGAATTGCCCGACTCACTTTTAGCATTGGTTTGAATGGGAAAAACAATAGTAATCTAGCACAAACAGGCAGGACAATGTTCAAATAAGAAATTAACATGCTGCCTAAATCAGAACATCTCAAAAGTCAGTAGTTTTCAGAGCCGAAATTCAACTAAAATAGGGCATTTGTTCGAGTACCAGTGCAGATTTACACTGGCAAATGGAACAAATGCCGTAGTCAGTCTAATAAGAGCACAGTGTGCTTGAACAAAAATTGGGGCATGGAAAAATGTTAACGAATCTGTCCTGACAAGCATACACCAAAATGTTTTTCTCTAGAAAATATGGCAACTGTTTAACACTAGTGGGGTCATTTAGTGACTAGTGTAGAACAACTGAAAAGTGGTGCCAACTGTTTAACTCCAGATGGCGACACTTTTCGGTTGTTCCACACTGGTCAAACTACTATAATTATGGATCCTGTTAGGGTGTATGCTAAACAGCCATAGGGCATGTACGCGTAATAGGTCGAATCAAGTAACAGTTTTGCTAGATCAGAAGCATCTACTGGCAAGGCATCTGCCAAACAGATAGCTACTAGGATAGGCCTAATCATGGTTCTATGGGTGGCAGCAGTCACAGCTCAGGCAAGCAAAGACAAGTTTCATCACTATCCATGCACACTATACAGAATGATATTTTCCACCTCTGCAACAACGGGATTACAGGGAAAATAACAAATGTTCTAATACATACATAACAGATCTTAAATTAAAGTCTTTCCATGATGCATTGATGTATTATTTTTTACATCAATGGACAGAAGGTACTGCTTATTCGAAATTTAATTTCCACCTTAAATCCATGGCGGTTCCTCGCTCTGAAGATAACTTTTGCGCGTCCCTGTTCATGATATAATGTTTAATGATTATGTTTTGTTGTGCCTCTGAGCTCAGGTTCCTGAAGAAATAGGCGCTATAGAAATGTATTATTATCACTTGTGATGGGTAACAATATCATTAAAGCATGTATATACAACTAATATATTAGTTCCGATTAATTATACCAAAAAATATAGCAGTTCTGAAATGTGCCTCAGTACACATGAGAGCACTCTGTGAAAACATCAGTAGAATGTGCCTCAGTAGACAAGACTACACTCTGTGAAAACATCAGTAGAATGTGCCTGAGTACATAAGACAACACTGTAAAAACATCAGTGAAATGTGCCTCAGTAAACAAGAGTCCACTCACTGAAATGGACAGTAAAATATGCCTCAGCAGATAAGAAAGCACTTTGTAACAACATTAGTGAATTGCGCCTCAGTACACAAGACTGCATTCTGTGAAAACATCCACAATATGTGCCATAGTAAACAAGAAAGCACTCTGTGAAAACATCAGTGAAATGTGCCTCAGCAGAAAAGGCAGCACTGAAAATATTAGTGAAATGTGCCTCAGCAGACAAGAGTACACTCTGTGAAAACATTAGTAGAATGTGCTTCAGCACACAAGACAACATTCTGTAAAAACATTAGTGAAATGTGCCTCAGTACACAAGACAGCACTCTGCACTCTGTGAAAACATCAGTAGAATGTGCCTCAGCAGACAAGACAGCACTCTGAAAATATCAGCGAAATGTGCCTCAGCAGATAGCACTCTGGAAACAGCAATGTGCCTGAGTAGACAGCAGGGTTTGTATAATACAGGGTGCTACAAAACGTAAGCAGGATTCAAAGCAAAAACAAACACTGCAGACAGAGACGTCACGCATTACTACCTCAAACGCTGCAGGCATGCTTTGTTGATGCAAACCCAGAACACAAAATGTGTTCAGCAGACCACCTTTCAAACGGGTCGCCTAATCGAAGAAGTACAATTAAATATGGCCACAACACAGAATGCATAAGTACGTACTGTAGGTTGGCTTTAGTTTTCATATAAGTACAAGCTTTTTAAAGGGACAGGGTCTGATTGTTTTTATTGTAAAATAATTTTTTAGTATAAACTATATCTATTCTAGCATCTTGAACACCAAAATGTATTTTAATGACCCTGATCATCGGCTCACCATACTCCAGGTAGGAATTCAAGTGACAGTAGATCTCCTGTCAGTGTAGTAAGCAATCAACTTCCTCCATTCTGTACAGTTCTTGTACCGTTCAGTTCTTAATACATCTTTGAGGCCGGTGTTCTTTACCTACAGATGGCTGCTGGTTGGTTCGCCATAAACTGGGCCTTCCTCTCGGTCTCTTTCCTAGCACCTTCATGCTTAGGGCCACTTTTACAACAGAACCGTCTTCTCTTCTCATCACATGACCACACCATCTCAATTTATTCATCTTTATCATTTCTACAATTGGGGTGAACTTGCTCTCCCGGTAGAGATGATTTTGCTGTCTGTCCCTTTTGGTGACACCCTGTACCCATGTTGCCATGTTGCCATGTTGCTATGGTCCCGGCTGTTCCTCAAAAATCACTCTCAAGCTTCAAGTACCGATTCATAGATTTTGATGACGTGGTTGAGACACCATTTAAAACATCATTTTATAGAGGATGGGGAGGGAACATAATCCCTGTGATCCCTAAAACGCCTGGCCTCAATAAACTCTGTCCACAGGCACTGGACATTGCAAAGACCTGTTTGTGACTATACCAAATGGCAAGGTCGATATTCATAAATAGATAATTGTCAAATTATATTTAAAAATGGTGGTCCTTTGAAACACATGTCAAGATGCTAGAATAGATATAGCTCATACTAAAAACAGTATTCAACCTAATAAGCGAACAACGAAAATTGGGCCATGAAAAAATGTCAAAGAAATTATTCTTATTATAAGCGGACACCAAAATTGTATCAGTAAGGTAACTGTTTAACACTAGTGGTGTCATTTTGTGACTGAAAAGTGGTGCCAACAACTGAAAAGTAGTGCTAATTGTTTAACATCAGATGGCGACACTTCAATTATTCCACACTAGTAAAACGACAATAATTATGGACCCTGCTTATTAACAAATAGATGTACGCTAATTAGGGCATTTACGCTTAATAGGTCAAACACAGTACACATATATTTTACGATAAAAGCCAGCAGACTTTGTGCCTTCAAGCATGACAGTGAGCACACACTTCCACATGGCATTGTATGGCTTCACACAGAGCATAACTTAAATAAATATAAAATTAATAAAGTAACTAGGACTGTCAATGAAAGAAATCTCACTATTAAGTGATAATCTGATAAACATCAATGTATGGGGAAGGGGATAGCAGGTGTTTTGTTTAGAATTGTATTTTTCTCCAAAAACATCCTATCTTAGGTAATATTATAATCAAAAAGGACCAAATAAACCACATTCTGTTAGTCATGTCAGTGGTGTCTGTCTGTGTCTTGTGGTGGTCACAGCCTGAAGGACGACAACATTTTTACGGCTATCTTCAGATCAATGTAATGCAAAGTTTCATGTGGGGGGAGGGGGGGGGGTGGGGCAGAGGGCGGGAGGTCTGAGGGCAAATGACATCAGTTTTGTAATGTCATAAACAATGTTTTGATATTATCCGAATATATCTTGTTAACAGCCAAAAAAGTAATTTTACAAATAAACCAGATTGCTCAATGTGACTATTTATTTGGGAAAAACTAAACATGACCTAAAAAGCAATTTTGTCACACATTAGGTGCCTTTGTAGGCGAAAATAATCTGTCAACAAAATGACCATAGTCACAGATGTGTCAGTTTGAAAATATCAATGAAATAGCTCATTTCACCACATATGTGAAACGTTTCACTATTTTCTTTAATTTTGTGACAAGAGTTCCATTTCAAAGATGACAGCTTCTGCTCCATGTTCTTTGTTCCATTATTATCAATAGATATTATTAGTCAGAAAGATGTACAAATTCACAAAAATATCAAAATCTTGACTTTCAATGACAGTCCTAATAGTCCAGTAGATATCAGCACATTTTTTATAACTGTGGTTAAGGTTTCCTGCACGTCCAGAAAAAAAATGCAACCAAATCAACCCTGGGGAACATAGACTTTTTTCAGGAACAAAATATGTACCCTGCCTTTATCATATTTTCTTTTATTGGCTATCCGTACCACTACCATAGCACTGGCCAGCAAGTTAATAGTATACTCAAGAAGGTTCGATCGATCTTATGAAACCTTTGCACAAGGGATCGTTATTCTAAATCATTAACTCAATCTCAGTCTCAGTCTCAGTCTCAGTCTTCCTCTTCTCCTTCTATCCTCCACTCTAAGTGCCTCAGCAACAGATGGTACGATCGCATGAATTTATATAGAATCAAAAGATTTGAAGAAGACTATTCATTTCCAAGCTCATCAGTTCAATATGCACAAACATATTTAGCCTGGAGCAGGGAATATGGATGTATTACCTTTTCTTATTTGTAACATACAATTCAATAGGCACCAATGACCACTTCTATTTAAACTGGATGGCTGACAAAGGTTTGACAATATGTTTTTATGACAGTCTGACCCTTGGTGGTCATCAGCAGGTGTTAGTTCAACAATCACCAGAGCTTTGCCACTTCTTTATCCCCCACCCTGTAAACTTGCATGTGCCTATTTTGTAAAAAAATACAAATTAAGAATTTTTTTAACCCTTTAACCAAACCAAAAAAACCCAGGTTTTTGTTATTGTGACACCCATTGATGTTTCTCCTGGTCATGTTGATTATTGATTTCCTGGCCAAAACATTCCCCCACCCTGTAAAACCGCGAGTGTCTTTTTTTGTCAGCAAAATACAAATTATGACACAATTATAACGCTTTAACCATGTTAAATTGGGATTTATGTTATTGTGATATCCACTGACATTAATGCTGGTCATGTTGAGCTATTTGGCATCTTCCAATGAGTGCAGGTGTTATTTCCCTAGCCACAAATTCTCACCACCTTTAAGAAAAAGGTACTCATGACATTACAGGTTGGAGGAAGGGTTTAGGAAGGACATCAATACTTGCACCCAAAGGTAGATGCCAAATAGTTCAAAATTACCACAGAAGTAATGCCAGTGGATGTCGCAGTAGCAAAAACCCAAAGTAATGTGGTTAAATGGTTCCAACATTATGTTAATATGTATTTGTTTGATAAAATACACATTCAATACCCTACAGAGTGGGGTAGTGTTTTGGCTAGGAAATCAATAACTGCATCTACAGAGAGACGTCTCAACATAACCAGGAACAATCCCATGGGTGTCCCAGTAACAAACAACCCAGTACAATATGGTTTATGGGTTACAATGTTATCTTAATATGTATTTGTTTTTACAAAATAAGCATTCACGACCTTATAGGGTGGGGTAGTGTTTATCAAGTGATAATTAATGTGACGTTAATTAAACTTTATGATTAATTTTTAACATAGTGCACCATTATGCAAATCATAGCAAATATAAATCGAGACAAAAAAATTTGACCTAAACACCCCAAATGAAGAATTGGGGTAAAAATCAAGGTTCCCCAGGGTTGAATTTGGTTTCATGTGGGAACTCTAGGCACCCACCCAGTCATCTTAAAACAAAAATAGGTCTTTTAACCTAAATGTCTTGGTCAATTTCTACTGGACTATAAAGTAGCATGCTAAACACTGAACCAAAATAAAATAACAACAATAAGCACCATGCACGTACACACTAACAACCCAGGTTGCACCACAAAATCACACACAACATTTAATGCTGGGGCAATGAATTGCTGAAATGCTGTTCACAACATAACAATTCATCAGTAGTGCACAATTATGTTCACAACATAACAATTCATCAGCAGTGCACAATTATGTTCACAACATGACAATTCATCAGTAGTGCACAATTATGTTCACAACATAACAATTCATCAGCAGTGCACAATTATGTTCACAACATGACAATTCATCAGTAGTGCACAATTATGTTCACAACATAACAATTCATCACTATTACACAATTATGTTCACAACATAACAATTCATCACTAGTGCACAATTATGTTCTAACTGTTACAGTTCTAATTAATTAAGTTCAATCTTTGTTTGCCAAAAAAATTCATTACATGCTTGAGAAGTTGACAATAATAAATACAGAAATTACTATATATACCATACTATTAACTATATACTATTACAAGAGGCAAAAAGTATATATGGATACGTGACAACAATTACTCATCTACTTAACATAACAACAATTACTCATCTACTTAACATAACAACAATTACTCATCTGCTTAACATAGCAACATTTCCACTGCTACAATTTTCAATTAAACAGAAAACAACAACTATCCCAACACAAACATAACACTAATGACATTTAAGTAATAAAAGAATTCTGTACAACTGATTTTTAAGGAGACTGGAGAATATCTCACTGCAAGGGCAAGTTTCTCGTCAGGTTTCTAAGCACACAACAAGAACAATTCCTACATCTACCTACCTCCTGCTTGCAATTGCTGTCCACTTTGCAGGTGACCGTGCCTGAGCTGCCCACAGTGTCCAGTGAGAACTTGTCTGACCAGTCCGACTCGCCAATCTTCAGAGACGCCTGAAACAAACAGTGACAACGTTGACAAACCCTGATGCACCATATTACCCCCTTTCCCCCTTTCTCCCCATTCAATGTGCTGGGCACTGAGGGTCTGTGTATGTTGCAACCCAAAGTGTTTATTTACCTTTTGATACGTAAAATAATGGTAACATGTTTACCAGGTCTGAACCTAAACAATGTTTAACAATTTAGAAAAAGTTAACTACGAAAGGTTCGTTGATTTTTATCTGTAGAGTGTGAATAGCAAATCTGTAGAGTGGGAACAGCAAATCTGTAGAGTGGGAATAGCAAATCTGTAGAGTGGGAATAGCAAATATGTAGTGTGAATGGCAAATTTGTAGAATGGGAACAGCAAATATGTAGAGTGTGAATAGCAAATCTGTAGAGTGTGAATAGCAAATCTGTAGAGTGGGAACAGCAAATCTGTAGAGTGGGAATAGCAAATCTGTAGAGTGGGAATAGCTTAAGGAATATGCACAGTCGGTTTAATGAAAGCATTGGCACTTTTGTTAAAATCATCAAAAGAATTAACTATGATTATTAGATCAGGTAATTCAAGAAAATCAATCTTGACCATGAAACATAATTGAAATCACAAAGGAACATGCAAATGTGACCAGAACTGATGTCATGGTCATATCAATCTCTAAACTCCAACATCTGTAGCAATAACTCTCAGAATATTTATGAACAAACATTGCATTTATGGATACACAGATAGCAACAAGACAGTCAGCCTGCACAAGACAGTCAGTCTGCACAAGACAGTCAGCCTGCACAAGACAGTCAGCCTGCACAAGACAGTCAGTCTGCACAAAAAAGTCAGCCTGCACAAGACAGTCAGCCTGCACAAGCATAAAGTAAGATGTTGCAAAGATTTAATACCTTTGGGTTCGATTAAAACATATCGCATACGATTACAATAAAAACAACAAATGGTTAATTATGATTACTGCTTACAGTGTAATATATTGTACTCAATTACAATTATAATCGAACCCAACTCTGGTATTGGATACACATCTATAGCATATCAGCTATGGATGCCAACTTCACAATTTAGACTGGACATAGGATGACCAGCAGAATTTGATGTCTTGTATAAGTTGTAACAAATACAAACATTAAGCTTAAGCACACAATATATCCATTCAGTACCATTAGACACAAAACATGCAATACAACAATATCATCAGAAATATGTGTCAACAAGTTTAATAAAAACAGAATTAAGATATATCTAACAACGACAGGGCCATACATAGATGAAAAATTGTCGGACTCTCAATAAACCAATTGTTTCCTTGTCTATTTTCCACCTGGAGTGTGTTGCTTTTGATAGCAATCTTGCTAGAAAATTCATGAAATAACACACAACATCTACAATAGACATGTATACTTTTCCAGTTTTTGTATTCGACCTAATTACATGCTATATTCAAACTGATACAAACATTCACATTCCTGTGGAATAACTTGTGCATATCACAACCTAACCTTAGTGACACAGGTTTGCTGGTCATTTACACATCTAGGGGAGATTAAGAACACATCAGTCTATGACCTAGGATGCAAAGGTCCAAACTGTTAAAGCACCATTTTCTCTGTGACATCAGCAACAGGCACAGTGTCACACCAACCAACAGTGTCACATGACAAGTCACATGACAAGTCACCTGAAAAGTCACCTGACAAGATGAAGACTGAAAGTGAAGAACAGTAACAGCTGAGTGACGGCAAATAAAATACACAAAGCTCGCTTGCAAGTTTAAAAGCCAATATGCAAAATGTTCACCTGGCATTGTGTCTACCAGTACATCACATAAGGCAAACAACTATAACAACCCAAAAGAAAACATAAAATCAAATTTTATTTGAACTTTTCTGATGTGTAGATACGCAGAAAAACAGACAGCAAAACCAGGTACACAATAAAATACTTTGAAATCACAAGCAGTGATCACTTACTTTGGCCTTCTTCTTAAGTTTAGTTTTGGGGCTAGATTGGGGTGAGTTGGGATCACACCCCTCCTGAGGTGAGTTGGGATCATGTGACCCACTGCCTTCCGCCTTTATCAGGGTTGCCGTGAAAGAAACAGTTGTGTGCCAAATATTTGTAATATCAAGAAATGTCAATTAATATCCGAAATATTGAGTTTACACAAATTAGTAATTTTTTATCTATATACCTATATTTAGGGTACAGAGAAATATTAGTACAAGCAAACATAATTAATTTAATATGCCATATGAAGGTATCACGGTAGTTTGTTTGAAGATGTCACCTGCACTGAAGATTGCTGAACTTCTACAGCTAGAACAAACACGTGCAGCATACACACGCAAGACTCATATCAGTTCACACAAATAATTTATGTTTATCACCTGTGCATGAGCCTCACATACACCATTTAGCTCACAGGTCACAAATAACAAATAAAAATATTAGACTTCAATACGACATATATCTCTAGTAGAATGTTTAGGCACCGAGAATACGAACTAGGCTTCAAGTAAAACATGTAAGCCTAAAGAAGAATGTATCACCATTAGTGGAACACGTGCTTCAGCTAGAAAGTTAGAGCCTCAAGAACAACGATCAGTAGAAAGTGTGCACCTTGTCTAGTGATATACAGAAACCATCTACACTGCAGTGTACACTATACAGGGCACATTATTTGTAGCTGCCTGAGTTGTGTTTGTGTGTGTTTGTATGTGTTTGCATGTGTGCGCATGTGTGCGCATGTGTGCGCATGTGTGTGCGTGCGTGCGTGCACATACGCTTGTGCACGTGTGAATGCATGCGTGTGAGTGTGTTTACGTGTGTGCTTGTGTGTGTGTGTGTGTGTGTGTGTGTGTGTGTGTGTGTGTGTGTGTGCGCGCGCACGCATGTGTGTTTATGTACGTGTGTGAGTTTGTATGTGTGCATTGTTGTATGGGTACGTATGAGTTTGAGTGTGGGCTTGCATGTGCGTTTGTGCATACATGTGTGCATGCATTTGTGTTTGCATGTGTGTTTGCGTGTGTTTGTGTGTGTGTTGGCACTTGTGTGTGCACTTCTACATTCATACCAGGGTGAACCATTCTGTGACTAACCCTACAGGCACCCCGTGGACAGCATCAGTCGCGGTGAAGAAACTGACGAGTGTACTCACAGCAGAGTCAATCTTGATGGACTTAGCACTGCCACAAGAGCATATACTGGCTCTCCTCAGAAGTGAACCACGTCTCTCCTTAGAAAGCATCTTTGATATCACAACATTTTATCAGATCACCAAGAATCAGTAGAAGACACTTGAAATTGAGATGATGATAAAACACTATCACATGAATGTGTTTAATAATAACACAAATGACTTGAAAGAAACCATATATATACAAATCATTGTTATTAATAACAAAAATTATCTACTGGAATTATGACTAGTAAGTGTTATTATACATTCACAATATATTGTATATTTTATACAATTTAACTGCAATCAAAGACACCATCACAACTCATGCAAAACTATCACAGAAACTGATCTTTCATATCTGATTACTACCATTGATTGTACCAAAGATTTGCAAAACAATTTCTACTGGTCAACACAGATTAAAAGTTTTGATTTTAGCATTGTATAAAACACTGAATAACAGTGGGTCGTTTCTTCAAAAACAGTTTACTGTGCGCCGTTTCTATGCAGTATTTTACACATTTAAACAAAAAATAATGTATGCCTCATGAAATGTGATATTAAAAAGCATATAAAATCTTGAATTTGATCTTTGTTTAATTAGTGTTGTTTAATAAGCATTCTAGTAAACGTTCTTCAGAAGATTTTGATGGCAATCTACAAAATGTTAAAAAACGTGTTTAGAAGTATAAAAGTATATATTCTTCTGTTACATCGACTCCACACGAGTGACATTTTCTCATGCAGTGTTCATGTACCGTATTTTAAAGATTTTAAATAAACACAAAACGATTCATGCCTCATGAAATGTAATATAATAAATGCACATAAAATTATTTGACCTTTGTTTAGTTACTGTATTTGCTTAATACCAGTATTCATAGAAACGTTGTCCAGACAAAAATGTAATGCTCTTGTTCTTGATTTTAAACTTGATCTGCGGGAGGCGGTCACTCGACATACTCGGTACGCTTGGGCACATACAGAGCCTCTCTAGTGATCACCTTCCAGAGATAATTCTCTACGGGGAGTTAACTGAAGGCAAATGCCCAGCATGGACGCCTAAGTTGAGATACAAGTGTAATCAAGAGATCTGAAAGACTATGACATCGACCCTCTGCACTGGAAAACAGCCAGACCGATCTACCTGGCGAGCCAGTCTTAATGGTGGTTCTGCTATTGACATCAAAGCGTATCGGACCAACCAGGACACCAGGCATGCAAGGAGTCATGCTGGCAGTTTACCTAAATGATGATGAAGCAGCTAAGAAAACCATTGTCTCACAAGACAGAAGCCGACCACTACTAATAGTCTTACAACAATTACAGTGGTGCATACATTTCTTGTACATTTTAATCAGTGCTTTATAAATGCAAATTAAAACAAAGCTTTTGAAATATTACCTCACAATTTCAGACTTGTGATCAGCAAACGTTAACGAGTCAACAGAAGCCAACAAGAAGTGTTTTATCTGAACTGTGGGCGTGTAGAAATGCAGCAAGACTTACACCAAAATAAAGGTACTTGGAAAGCACGAGCAGTGATCACTTACTTTGGCCTTCTTAGCTTTAGTTTTGGGGCTAGGCTGAGGTATGCCATCATCACCCTCCACTTGGGGCAAGTTGTGATCACGCCCTCTGGTCTTTACCAGAGAGGCACAGGAGAGATCAACAGTATATGACCAATATTTTTAATACAAAATATAATTTATAGATACATGCATTCATAAATATGTACATACATAGTATATATACATAGTATATATATATATACATACATACATACATACATACATACATACATACATACATACATACATACATACATACATACATACATACATACATACATACATACATACATACATACATACATATTATATGGATGTAGGTATGCATGTATATATACTACAAATGCATACAAATTTATTTAATATGGAATAACATGGCAGATTCCCAAGAGAAGGCACAGCATCTTACGAGTACACCACAGAGTTGAATGCCAACATTTTGAGCAGATATCTATCCCAATGAGGCTCTAGAATGTTTGATGGATACGGATTACAGTCCTGTTTCTCACCAAGATAATGCATGAGCTCATAAGATAATTTCACTAAATTCCTCATATGTATTAAAATGAAAAAACTCGTCATAATCAAAGCATAAGTGTCATTGACAAAACAGTTTGCAAATGGAACACGTGTGCACGTACATGCCTTCATGTGTGCACGTACATGCCTTCATGTGTGCACGTACATGCCTTCATGTGTGCACGTACATGCCTTCATGTGTGCACGTACATGCCTTCATGTGTGCACGTACATGCCTTCATGTGTGCACGTACATGCCTTCATGTGTGCACGTACATGCCTTCATGTGTGCACGTACATGCCTTCATGTGTGCACGTACATGCCTTCATGTGTGCACGTACATGCCTTCATGAATGACTGCAAATGTGTCTGTGTGTGTGCATGCATGCCTGTGTGCATGCATGTATGTTCATATGTGCATATGTGTATACAAACACACGTGCACACACATTTGTGCAGACACACACACACACACACACACACACACACACACACACACGTGCATGTGAGTATCCAGGTGCACAACGCTGTGTGTGTATGAGTACTCCCGGCATGAGTACTCCAGGTATGAGTACTCCAGACATGAGTACTCCAGGTATGAGTTTACTCACATTAGAGTCAATCTTGATGGACTTAGCACTGCCACAAGAGCATATATTGGCTCTCCTCAGACACCACCCACGTCTCTCCTTAGAAAGCATTTTGTGATGTCACATTTAATATGATCACCAAAAATGAATTGAACTAATAGTTCAGGTCAAAACATTCAGCATTGTATTTTTGTATTGTACTGTTGTATTGTATAGTTGTATTGCATTGTATTGAATGAAGAGTGTGGCGAGATCACATAAAATGAATGCAAGTAAAGTCAGAAGAATGACTGACTGAAAAACACTGTCTAATGAAATTCTATCAGATTACATTATTATTACTACTGCAAAATGTCCTTTACTGTCATGGCCTTATATGGACTGGTGGACTAACCTTTACTATTATGTCCTTATATGGACTACCCTCCTCACTCTATGGGCTATAAGACTTCCAGTGGGGTTCATGTTGAACTGCTTTATAAGAATTCAAAGAAATCAGCTGTACCGATGATGGGATCTTGAACAATTCACCATAAACATGATTACTATGGGCACTATAGAATATATCTCCAACCATGCTTGGTATCTAGGTTGCCTTAATTATGAGTCTTCCCAACAAATGTTTCAGCAAGGAATACCTTCAGATGTTTTGCAATGCCTATTTGATATTTATATATATATATATATATATATATATATATATATATATATATAATCATCAGTCGCTGATCGTATATATATATATATATATATATATATATATATATATATATATATATATATATACATACATACATACATACATCTGAAGACACACATTAGTAGTGGTTATTCATAACCTTGGTATATGACCTTGGTACATGACCTTGGCTCAAGAATGGCTCACTTACAACACTCAATTTGCGTATATATTATCTGGTTGAACTATGTGTGACTGTCAGGATGGCAGCCACCTTCAGTCGAGGAAAGTCTGGTGTCACCCTACTACTGGCAACAATAACAATCCTGGTGGCGGACAATTACGCCCTCCAAACAGCAAGAGATGCAACATTGCTAACTGCAAGACTTGTAACTCCTCTAGAAACCTGACACAATGAAGATTCTCCATTGAGATTACAACATGCCCTACCTTCTTGGCCCCGATCAGTTGGCCTGCCTTGAAGGAGAACAACATGATGCCATCGTGGTCCGCCGACTGACTCACCACCGTGTCATCATTCGACTACAACAACAACAACTAAGTTGACAACAACAATATATATATAATGAATGACAAAAGTTTCATACTGGACAAAGTGGTCCATTATATATGGCTCGTAAACAGGGGAGTAACAACACATCAAACTATCTCTAGGGGTGTAACAACACATCAAACTATCTCTAGGGGTGTAACAATACATCAAACTATCTCTAGGGGTGTAACAATACATCAAACTATCTCTAGGGGTGTAAAAATACATCAAACTATCTCTAGGGGTGTAACAACACATCAAACTATCTCTAGGAGTGTAACAACACAAAAAACTATCCCTAGGGGTGTAACAATACATAAAACTATCACTAGTGGTGTAATAACACATAAAACTATCTCTAGGGCTGTAACAATACATCAAACTATCTCTAGGGGTGTAACAATACATAAAACTATCTCTAGGGGTGTAACAATACATAAAACTATCTCTAGGGGTGTAACAAAACATCAAACTATCTCTAGGGGTGTAACAATACATCAAACTATCTCTAGGGGTGTAACAATACATAAAACTATCTCTAGGGGTGTAACAAAACATCAAACTATCTCTAGGGGTGTAACAATACATCAAACTATCTCTAGGGGTGTAAAAATACATCAAACTATCTCTAGGGGTGTAACAATATATCAAACTATCTCTAGGGGTGTAACAATACATCAAACTATCTCTAGGGGTGTAACAAAACATAAAACTATCTCTAGGGGTGTAACAAAACATCAAACTATCTATAGGAGTGTAACAATACATCAAACTATCTCTAGGGGTGTAAAAATACATCAAACTATCTCTAGGGGTGTAACAGCAAATCAAACTATCTCTAGGGGTGTAACAATACATAAAACTATCTCTAGTGGTGTAACAACACATCAAACTATTGAAGCATCACAGTAGTTGACGTGACAATGTAATACTATCAACAGTAAATTGAACTATCAATAGTAATGGCAGTTGGTAAAAACAATTCAGCAGGGCTACTTATGTCACTTTAATTATAGCAATAAGTATGTTTTTCAACTTTATTGGATAATGTTATTTATTTATTGACCTAATCAATAATCAATTAGAGCGGCTTCATTCACGGATTCAGCATATGTAATCAACTTCCTCCAATGCTATGTGATAAAGTCTCCCATCAATTATGGTTTGGGACTATTTTCCTGGCCATTTAAAACTATCACGAAGCTATCACAATAGTTACTATCGCAATAGTAAAACATCCCCGATAGTCACTCATACTCATAAACATGTGTGAACAATGTATCTATTTACATACGCTGAATGGCTGTAAATATGATAAAACAAATATCTTGTTACTAGCATCGAAAGTTAAAGGGTATATTGGTGGAACTTTATGTTAAAGCATACACCCATTTTTTGGCAGTTTTTGTTTTGTTCGTTGTTTTTCCACATACCTTGTAAGCGAGATTGCGGCCGGATTTGTTGACCATCCAGTATGGGCAATAGAGGGACACTTCCTGATAGCCGCCAACATCCTCAGAGTGGACTCCTAGCTCCTGAAACAGGGCAGTGAATGCTGGCGATCAGTGTCTATCTTTGTTACATGCAGTCATGCATGCTCTATCCAAACTATGGGTGCCATTATGATTTTACAATCAGGCGTGTGCGATTACAACAGAACTATGTGTTTACGTCATGACACGGTCATCGTCTACAAAAATCTAATGAGAAACGACTTTGATGATAGAGAACATAATCCCCAACTTTGATGATAGAGAACATAATCCCCAACTTTGATGATAGAGAACATAATCCCCAACTTTGAATTTTCTAAAGGTGCATGAAATAAATATAAAATGGTACATTTGCGATCTGTATCCCCTGTAATCATCCTCTGTATCCCCCTGTAATCATCCTCAATGGATGGAGGAGTTGCATAAATAATCAAATGCACTCTTCTCCAATTATTTCTGTTACTCCGCCATTACAGGAGCATGCAATTCACAAATGTATCATTTGATATATTACAAAAGAGATGGTTGGATTCAGTCAAATGGAGGTTATTGCTAATCATTAAGGTGTACATTAGGTATTTCCAGTTACCAAGGCACAGAAGGCATGCAGTGCCAATTAGCAGAAGGTAGTGTCAATTAGCAGAAGGTAGTATCAATTACCAAGTCATAGAAGGCAGCAGCAATTTTTTAAGGCAATCGAATCAGGACTGTAGATTTTGCAATGGGACCCAAAAATTAGTTAGGAGCATGGGACTGTACAATTCAAGGAAGGGATCATAAGAGAAAGCTTAACAGACTCGCTGGAAGGCAGTGCCAATTAGCAGAGCATAAAAATCACTGCTGGTAATAATTACCAGGCTATACATGACACTGCCAGTAGTTACTAGAACATATTGAGTAGACAAGTCAGTGTCAGTTACTAGGCTATATGGCATCTTGCCCTCGGTGGCGATGGGGTCGAAGCTGCACACAGAGAGGGTGTCTGGCTTCTCCTTCATCTTCAGACTGCCTTCCCAGTCTTGCCCTTCATAGTTCATCATCTAAAACAAGACAAGTCAGGGTAGGTCATTCAACAGTTGATATTGTTAATTTTGGATCTGAGATTAGTGTAGATTTTCTTACGACCACAACTGTAAACTTACTCACTCATGCTTCGACAACCGTCGACGTATTCTTCAGGAACTGAATTCTGGGAACTTAGTTCTTCTGCTCACTAGATGGCATGGCATTTACAACTTCAACATACAGTCGCGCCTCGTTATAACGTGCCCCGTTATTACGCGGATTCGGATATAACACGGTCGGTCGTGGACCCCGAATTTCTGCTGCCAGGGGAAAATGTCAAATGGGCCCGCTTAAACCTACTTAGAATTGCTTTGACAATTCTCAAGAAACATTAGGTGAACAATGTCAATGAACGAGTATCAACGTATTGTTTGTTTTGCACTGCCGCCGACATCAATCGCTGTCGCTGGCTTCGCTTCGACGGTTTGTAAATCGAGACGGTTTGTAAATCTGCCTCGCGTAAGAATCAGATCAACCTTTTTAAATGCATTTAACAAGCAGTACCAATATAACACTTGGGTGAAATTACATGCTTCCGTTACATCGTAAATTTAATCGTTTTCGCGACGCGAAACCAACATGCCAAATTCCTAACCCATGGCGCTACCGGTGGCAAAAATACAAATTCGTCATCCGCATATGAAATGATGAATCGTTGTTAAGTGGTGCGTAATAAATTTATGCTTTGGTCGAGATCGGTTGAAAGACGAAGTGAAACAATTATTAATTCTACCTATTGTCTTTTTCTGTGTTTTATCAGCTTGCATACTACGTTTTTCAAATCATATACGTTTTCGGCTGCTCAGGTCAAGGTTATTATTTTCGATTCGTAGGCCTGTTGGTCCAGTACATCATCATCGTAGTAGATCTATTCCATAACGGTATACGTACATGTGTTTTATTTAGTTCAAGAGTCAAGAGGGTGTGACATTTAAAAATAATACAAGTTGATGCTAGTATACGCGTTTAATAAGTTCCATAAACTGCATATTGCCGTATAACACAATGTTGCAAGCACACGGGGCTTCCACAGGGTTCATGGACTTGGTGCAGCGGGTGGCGGTCGCTGTTGTTTAGTAGCTCCCTGGTGGCAGATATGAGAACACCTAACGTGCCTCAATTACAATGCGGTCCGAAATCGTGGACACCGACTACCGCGTTATAACGAGGCGCGACTGTAATAGAAGTTTTTCTTTCTGTATTGTACAACGCTTCAACAGTTACATTGCTATGACAACACTGTTAGTATTAGGTCAGTAGCAAACAATAAAATGTCATCTTCATGTCAAGATTTTTCCTTTTAACCTCGTGTACCCTCCTCTGCTCTGCAGTGTATCCATCCATCTGTTGACAATTCTAACAATTTACACCAATTTCGAGATTAATTACCCTTCGGTTTTTAATGCACCTCGAAGCTCAGGTTTGCATGGATTTAGGCACAATAGAAGATTTTTAATTATTATTATTAATAACGAGATTTTTATAGATCATTTTTGGTTATGTCTGCTTTATGTAGCCAATAACAGAGATAATAAATACAAAAATTATTAATTAACAAGTCTTTATATAAATCACATAATCAGAGTTGACGTATAGCTGGCTTTGAACACAGTAAATCTACTGGGTATATGTTGTGTTGGGTATATGAGTGTCATCATGTGTCATGACAGTGACACAGTGCATGTCATCATGTGTCATGACACTGACATGGTGTGTGTCATCATGTGTCATGACATTGACACAGTGTATGCCATCATGTGTCATAACATTGACATATTGTGTCATCATGTGTCATGACACTAACATAAAGCATGTCATCATGTGTTGCATTGTGTGTCATCATGTGTCATGACACTGACATAATGAGTGTTCTCAGCAAGTCTAGTGGTCATACCTTGAGTCGCAGTGTGGTCGTGCCGACGTTAACGCGCCACAGCGTCACTTTCTCGCCGCCCTCAATCTTCTCCGACTCATCCGTGCCCTGCGAACACAACCACCCTTGCACCAGTCCAGCACACAGCACATAGTTCAACATTTTACAAGACTGCCATAAAAATCAACAAACCCACATGGCAAGTGGACAAGGAAGCCACTGGCTTATCGAGAGTGCAAAAATGTTACACCTACATGTAACCTGCTCTTATGAGATGGTTTTGTTTTTCCATTAATTTATAGTCCTCTTTGAAAATGAATACTTTCTGATATCCAATATATATATACTGTTCCTTGAAAATTTTCATAAGTAACCGGAAGGCACTGGCTAAATCTGAATTTCCTGCGCTGAGCTTGAGCACATGAAGGCAGTTTTGCGTTAATGATGGCTGAAATGCCACCAGTTGAATACAAACACAGGTCAATCTAATTAAAAGTTTTATATGGAGGGGTAACTGACACTGATTTTGTGTACTCTCATACATCGATGTTTTTTTATACACCTCTTTATAATGTTGGTTTTGATCCATTACATTGAATGAAAGAAAGTCTGTCTACGACTCACGTCAACCGTGTAGGTGATGGGGAAAGGAAGCAAGTTGCGTAATACTACACATGGGTGAATATGTAGGACGTAGACAGGCAGTTTCTTCAGCATGCCTGTCTCAACAGCCACAAGCTCCGTCTCCACGTGGGTCTGCACAGAAAACCCCTGTTAAATACTTTACAACCCTGAGTGATGCACACTGGTAACAAAAATCCATATGACCCGCAAATGAACCCGCATAATGTTGTACACTTCATAGAATATGCACATTGTCATATTTAACAGAATATCCACATTGTTGTCATATACTTCACAGAATGACCATACTGCTGTCATACTTCACAGAATAACCACACTGTTGTCATATACTTCACAGATTGACCATACTGCTGTCATATACTTCACAGAATTACCACATTGTTGTCATATACTTCACAGAATAACCACATTGTTGTCATATATTTCATAGAATATCCACATTGTTGTCATATATTTCACATATAGAATGACTATGTTGTTTTCACATACTTTACAGAATGACCATGTTGTTTTCATATACTTCACAGAAAAACCACATTGTTACTACTAAATATGAGAGTACCACACATACATGACTAGGCAGTAACTGAGTCAGGATCACTTACATTGAAGTACATCGCAGGGATGTTGTGTGCTGTGGTGGGAGAACAACTAATGACAGAGGTGGTGTTTTCTGGCAGAGTTTTCCAGTCCACGCCTGTCTCAGACGTGTTGTACCTGCAAGACGTCACCCACCCTCAAGACATCAGCAGTTTCAAGACATCACCCAGCCTCAAGACATCACCCACCCTCAAGACATCAGCAGTTTCAAGACATCACCCAGCCTCAAGACATCAGCAGTTTCAAGACATCACCCAGCCTCAAGACATCAACAGCTTCAAGACATCACCCACCCTCAAGACATCACCCACCCTCAAGACATCAGCAGCTTCAAGACATCACCCACCCTCAAGACATCAGCAGTTTCAAGACATCACCCACCCTCCCCTCAAGACATCAGCAGCTTCAAGACATCACCCACCCTCAAGACATCAGCAGCTTCAAGACATCACCCACCCTCAAGACATCAGCAGCTTCAAGACATCACCCACCCTCAAGACTTCCGTCACCCATGAGCACAAACTTTAAAGAAAATGCTTCAGTTCTAGCCCTGCCAGTGAATATTATGTTAATTAAGTGTAATAACATATGTAGGCTCCTGCTACTGCCTGTCATTTTGTCATACTGTAATATATTTCAGGAGTTGAAACACACATCAGAATATTGTAACCATGTTATTTTACTAGTCTACAAGGAAATTGTCTACTGCCAAAACGTTTATTAACATGCAAGTGTACCATTTAATTAGCTAATGTGTAATGTATTTAGAACTAAAGCTGATCTGGTGATAATTTTTATGACTGGCGAGGATGTGAAATTTACATGCAATTTACATGATGTGATTTACATGCAATTCTCTGATATCCTGAGACCCTCCAATTTACATACAATTCTCCGATATCTAGAGACCCTCCAATTTACACAAAAATCTCCTGCATTTGCATTTCTGAAACTTAACATGTATGATATCATATGTGATTAGGGTTACTCTGAATACACCACAAGTGACAAGGCCTAGGTTCAAATGCGAGTCAGCACATTTAAATGAAAATGTTTTAAATGCAAATGCTTTTGATTTAAATGCAAATGCAAAGCCGGGGCCAACACCGCATTTAGATGGAAATGCAACATTTGATTGAACCCGAGTTTGTGTACAATCACAGATTAAGGTACTGGAATGTTTTATAACTTCAGCTGCGATCTGTAAATTGTGGGCATGTCAGAACATACTTGTTGTCAGCTGGCTTCATGTACATCTGACAGGGAGAGCTGTAGACGGCGGCCAGGGGGACATTGTAGACTTCAGAGCCAGAGACCAAGCCGCACCGACCCATCGCGTCATCACTCAACTTGTAGTACAGTTCTATGTCAAAAGGCAGATGATTGGCCACCTGGAAACAACCATATACAGCCACATTAGGTGACAGTAAGGTCAGTTACCCTGCTTCATATACAGTTTGGAAAAATTCACAAAATGCTGCGGACGCATTCTGTAGACACACTGCTGGTGTCAAGGGCTTTTTATTAATTATTTTATGAGATATTATTGTGAAATATTTTATTAATTGTATTAAATGTTATAAAATATTTTATTCATTATTTGATCCAGTTGATAATTCAATCATAAACGTATTATAGTTACATTCTTGTATAGCGTTACACACTTAACCCTCCTGGCAGAACTGTTCATTCCAACACCAACACTGTTTCTCTGGGAAGTTTTCAGCCATGCTGCAATTACTGTGACTCGTTTATACAGCAGAATGAACTGAGGCAATATGGACAGAACAAAATTGCCAAAGTTTGTCCTTTCAATTGAGTCTTCTAATTACCTACTGTGCTACTGTTCCCCACAAAGCTCTGAATTTTTATCCCAAAAACAAGTTGGTTTTAAAAATTGCGACATTTTTTATTCATACTGGTAGGGTTGACTCAAGAATGACTTACCTGTACGACTGGCTGGAGAGTGACCATCTTGTGGTTGCAGATGGCCTGTGGATGACCTACCTATAGGATTGACTGGACAGTGACCGTCTTGTGGCCGTAGAAGGCCTGTGGATGACCTACCTGTACGACTGGCTGGAGAGTGACCGTCTTGTGGTCGTAGAAGGCCTGTGGATGTCCTACCTGTAGGATTGACTGGACAGTGACCGTCTTGTGGCCGTAGAAGGCCTGTGGATGTCCTACCTGTAGGACTGACCAGAGAATGACTGTCTTGTGGTCGTAGAAGGCCTGTGGATGACCTACCTGTCGGACTGACTGGACAGTGACTGTCTTGTGGCCGTAGAAGGCCTGTGGATGACCTACCTGTAGGATTGACTGGACAGTGACCGTCTTGTGGCCGTAGAAGGTCTGTGGATGTCCTACCTGTAGGACTGACCAGAGAATGACTGTCTTATGGTTGTAGAAGGCCTGTGGATGACCTACCTGTAGGATTGACTGGACAGTGACCGTCTTGTGGCCGTAGATGGCCTGTGGATGACCTACCTGTAGGATTGACTGGACAGTAACCGTCTTGTGGCCGTAGAAGGCCTGTAGACGACCAACCTGTACGACTGGCTGGAGAGTGACCGTCTTGTGGTCGTAGAAGGCCTGTGGATGTCCTACCTGTAGGATTGACTGGACAGTGACCGTCTTGTGGCCGTAGAAGGCCTGTGGATGTCCTACCTGTAGGACTGACCAGAGAATGACTGTCTTGTGGTCGTAGAAGGCCTGTGGATGACCTACCTGTCGGACTGACTGGACAGTGACTGTCTTGTGGTTGTAGAAGGCCTGTGGATGACCTACCTGTAGGATTGACTGGACAGTGACCGTCTTGTGGCCGTAGAAGGTCTGTGGATGTCCTACCTGTAGGACTGACCAGAGAATGACTGTCTTATGGTTGTAGAAGGCCTGTGGATGACCTACCTGTAGGATTGACTGGACAGTGACCGTCTTGTGGCCGTAGAAGGCCTGTGGATGTCCTACCTGTAGGACTGACCAGAGAATGACTGTCTTGTGGTCGTAGAAGGCCTGTGGATGACCTACCTGTCGGACTGACTGGACAGTGACTGTCTTGTGGCCGTAGAAGGCCTGTGGATGTCCTACCTGTAGGACTGACCAGAGAATGACTGTCTTGTGGTTGTAGAAGGCCTGTGGATGACCTACCTGTAGGACTGACTGGACAGTGACCGTCTTATGGTTGTAGAAGGCCTGTGGATGTCCTACCTGTAGGATTGACTGGACAGTGACCGTTTTGTGGCCGTAGAAGGCCTGTGGATGTCCTACCTGTAGGACTGACCAGAGAATGACTGTCTTGTGGTCGTAGAAGGCCTGTGGATGTCCTACCTGTAGGATTGACTGGACAGTGACCGTCTTGTGGCCGTAGAAGGCCTGTGGATGTCCTACCTATAGGACTGACCAGAGAGTAACCGTCTTGTGGCCGTAGAAGGCCTGTGGATGTCCTACTTGTAGGACTGACCAGAGAATGACCGTCCTGTGGTCATAGAAGGCCTGTGGATGTCCTACCTGTAGGACTGACCGGAGAGTGACCGTCTTATGGTTGTAGAAGGCCTGTGGATGTCCTACCTGTAGGACTGACCAGAGAATGACTGTCTTGTGGTCGTAGATGGCCTGTGGATGACCTACCTATAGGACTGACCGGAGAGTGACCGTTTTATGGTCATAGAAGGCCTGTGGATGACCTACCTGTAGGACTGACCAGAGAGTGACCGTCTTGTGGTCGTAGAAGGCCTGTGGATGACCTACCTGTAGGACTGACCGGAGAGTGACCGTCTTATGGTTGTAGAAGGCCTGTGGATGACCTACCTGTAGGACTGACCAGAGTGTGACCGTCCTGTGGTCATAGAAGGCCTGTGGATGACCTACCTGTAGGACTGACCAGAGAGTGACAGTCTTGTGGCCGTAGAAGGCCTGTGGATGACCTACCTGTAGGACTGACCAGAGAATGACTGTCTTGTGGTTGTAGAAGGCCTGTGGATGACCTACCTGTAGGACTGACCAGAGAGTGACCGTCCTGTGGTCATAGAAGGCCTGTGGATGACCTACCTGTAGGACTGACCAG
Source organism: Lamellibrachia satsuma (assembly GCA_033239005.1). Classification (NCBI taxonomy): domain Eukaryota; kingdom Metazoa; phylum Annelida; class Polychaeta; order Sabellida; family Siboglinidae; genus Lamellibrachia; species Lamellibrachia satsuma. The sequence goes on from BSQZ01000041.1 coordinate 212,350, forward strand.
AGAGTGACCATCTTGTGGCCGTAGAAGGCCTGTGGATGACCTACCTGTAGGACTGACCAGAGAGTGACCGTCTTGTGGCCGTAGAAGGCCTGTGGATGACCTACCTGTAGGATTGACCGGAGAGTGACCGTCTTGTGGCCGTAGAACGCCTGAGTGTCACACACAAAGTGCCACTGATTGTCCGGGTAGCCTGTCTCACTGACGGCAAATGCTCTCTTCTCCGCCCGGATGACCCGGAGCTCCTTCTTCACGCCCACATGGTCCACCTGCAACACAAACGTTTCAGCGTCATTTAGTATCACATATCGATGTATTTTCCCAAAAAACATTGTTTTACATGACAATGACTGAAGTGCCACCAGGTGAATACAAAGTTTTATATGACTACAACTGAAGTGCCATCAGACAAATACAAAGTTTTACATGACAACGACTGAAGTGCCACCAGGCGAATACAAAGTTTTACATGACAACGACTGAAGTGCCACCAGGCTAATACCAATTTTACATGACAACGACTTAAGTGCCACCAGGTGAATACAATTTCCAAAGTTGCACACAGGTAGATGTAATTCAAAGTTTCATGGGGTGGTGAAGGGGTGGGTGTTGAAGGGGTGGGTGTTGAAGGGGTGGGTGGTGAAGGGGTGGGTGGCGAAGGGGTGGGTGTTGAAGGGGTGGGTGGTGTTGAAGGGGTGGGTGTTGAAGGGGTGGGTGGCGAAGGGGTGGGTGGTGAAGGGGTGGGTGGCGAAGGGGTGGGTGGTGAAGGGATGGGTGGCGAAGGGGTGGGTGTTGAAGGAGTGGATGTTGAAGGAGTGGATGTTGAAGGGGTGGGTGGCGAAGGGGTGGGTGGCGAAGGGGTGGGTGGCGAAGGGGTGGGTGGCGAAGGGGTGGATGTTGAAGGGGTGGGTGGCGAAGGGGTGGGTGGCGAAGGGGTGGGTGGCGAAGGGGTGGGTGGCGAAGGGGTGGGTGGCGAAGGGGTGGGTGGCGAAGGGGTGGGTGGCGAAGGGGTGGGTGGCGAAGGGGTGGGTGGCGAAGGGGTGGGTGGCGAAGGGGTGGGTGGCACTGGAGGCTAAGTTATACTGGTTTTACGTAATAATACTAAACTTCTATGGCACCTATTTCCTCAGGAACCTGAGCCCAGTGGCGCAACAAAACAGAATCATTAAGCATTATCGTGAACAGGGACACACAAAAGTTATCTTCAGAACGAGGGACCAATCAAAGATTTAAGGTGGAAATGCAATTTGGAATAAATATGTTTTGAGTTTTTTACATCAATGTTCTGAGCTACGTGCTTCAAAGCTCATCTCTACTACAAGAACCTCACATATGCTGAAGGCAAACACGTTTGAAGCTTAATGTCAAAGCCATAATGTTTCATATTTATTACAATGTGGTTTGACAACACTAGAGACCAGGAGACTAAGAGGAGACCAAATAGAAGTGTTTAAAATAGTGAATGGTTATGAGGATGTTGATAGGAATATGTTCTTCAAACTTAAAGAAGGCAGTAGAACCTGAGGACATAAGGCAGCATTAGTTAAGCAGTGTAGGTTGGACATGAGAAAGTACTCTTTCTCACAGAGTGTGATTAATGAATGGAACAAACTGCCAAATGATTGCGTTAATGCTAGTAGTGTGAATATGTTTAAAAATAGAATTGACAGATATTTGATAAGGGTGGGCTACACATAATGAGAAAATTGTTGGACTCTCGATAAGCCGATGGCTTCTTTGTCCACTTGCCATCTGGAACTTGTTGTTTGGGATGGCAATCTTGTTAAAAAAATGTTGTTAAATCTTGTAAATATAACAGGGACTCACATTGAGTTGCAGTAACTTCATGTTGTCTTGCTGGGTGGTCCTAATGACAGACTTGGAGGCGAGCTTGTCCAGGTGAACCTTGCTGTCATTCACGGCCACACAGTCCGTTTGCTCAAGGGTCAACTCTCTGTCCACCGCCGCAGCTGGTGTCTGTCAACATACATGTCATGTGATTCATCCTCGCTAGCCAGGGGTGGTGGCAGTACTACAGTACCCCTGGCAGATTGATCTGTTGAAACGTCAGTTTGTCATTTTATCCCACACAATGTGCAGATGTACTCTGAATCATTTGTACTTCGTCCCATTTGGCATCTTGGTTGACGTGTTTCTGGGAACCATACGCGCCCGCCCAAACTTCAAACAGCATTGACACCCCAGCCACTTTAAGCATTACAAGAATATTAAGTACACAAAAAGTGTACATTGTGAGCTTGCAGACAGCAGTTGTTGATGTGACATACCTCGAATGAGTCGTCGAAGGTGACGGTGACAGCCACACCAACATCGTTCTGGATCAGAAGGGGAGGCGGGGCATCCTCTATGCTCTCCTCCTGCTGCTCCGTCAGGCTCGCAGCGTCCCCAAACAGCTGATGACACAACAGGCAGTAGCATAACAAACAAACCGAGTCGCCCGGTGTTGCACGGGAGAACAGGCAGCCAGTGCAAGAACTTATGACTCTACACTACCCGGTCAGGTTTTGGTGAGGCACTGCCAATGGCAATGATGGAAACAATTTCATGTCTCCAAAATTATTTAAGACAGCTGATTTCATGAAGAGTACGTACTGCTTGAACAATCATAGAAAACAATTGTAGAAAACACGAATAGCATCGCAAAGAACTGCAAGTGTAACTACAAACTACTATTGTTCCGGGTTATGTAATGTACGTCAAACATCCATATAAGTTCCATTGTAAGATCTCCAAGCCCGGGGAATTTAATAATTTTTACTGTATGAACCCTCCCCAAGGTCCCCCCAACATGGCTATAAGATTCCAGCCACACACATGTCAAACTGACTGAGATATGAGGGAACAGACAAACAAACAAACGCAGCCATTATTTTTTAAATATATAATTATATGCAAATGAATGACCAGATCATAAAAGGGCTGCTCTGAGAAGTTTCCTATATAACAGTTGAGAACCCACCTTGCCGAGGGTGGTGAGAACGTCGAGGCCTTTCTTTGAGAGTGTCAACTGGAGGATGTCTCTCGAGGACACGTTGACAGTGAGGACTGGCTGAGGCAGCAAAGGGACACTGAGGTCTTCCTCGTCCACTGCCTGGTGGGGGTCATTGGTGACCAACTGCAAGAAACAACAGGTTGCACTGACCACTATGTCCAGCTGGGCATGAGGAGTCCTGCTGGATGATATTGTTTGGAATAGTTTATTCTGTACACAAAGACAGCCACAACATAAAGGTCTTCCAACTACAAGGGTTGTCGCATCTAATATGCCATGTTGTACCCCATGTTGTACCACGTGTTGTACCCCATGTTGTACCCCATGTTGCACACCATGTTCTACCCCATGTTGTACCCCATGTTGCACACCATGTTGTACAACATGTTGCATCCCATGTTCTACAGCATGTTGTACACCATGTTCTACCCCATGTTGTACATCATGTTGTACTCCATGCTGTACACCGTGTTGTACCACGTGTTTTATACAGTCGAACCTCGTTATAATGCGGTGGTCGGGGTCCACGATTTCAGACCGCGCTGTACGCGAGGCGCATTAGGTGTTCTCATATCTGCCACCAGGGAGCTACTAAACAACAGCGATCACTGCCCGCTGCACCAAGCCCAAGAACACTGTCAAATACGCCAATAGGCAGTTTATGGAACTTATTAAACGAATATACTAGCGTCAACGTGTATCATTTTTAAATGTCACACCCTCTTGACTCTTGAACTGAATAAAACACATGTACGTATACCGTTATGGAATAGATCTACTACGATGATGATGTACTGGACCACTAGGCCTACGAATCGAAAATAATAACCTGGATCTGAGCAGACGAAAACGTATATGATTTGACGAACAGTATGTAATCTGTTAATACACAGAAAATGACAATAGGTAGAATTAATAATTGTTTCACTTCATTGTTCAACTGAAGCAATTCGATGTAGGTTTAAGCAGGCCCATTTGGCATTTTCCCCTGGCGGCTGAAATTCATGGTCCACCACCGACCGCAGTATATCCGAATCCGCGTAATAACGGGGCGCGTAATAACGAGGCGCAACTATATTGTTTAATAGCTGTTTTATAGGTACTGTTTTTCTAATAATCCCTTTATGATATATATATACTTTGTTTTTTAGTTTCTTTAACATACTTTTTAACCTAAACTTATGCTAATAATTTTAGCAAATGCATATTTTGTACCTGTCGTTTTATTCAATCTCATGATTACAAAAGAGAAATAAATTATTATAATAATTATTATAATTATACTGTCAAAGTATTTCCAGGTTTAAAAAAAGTGTACAAATAAGTGAAAGATATATAAAGGTCCAAATCTGCTTACCACTTTATAAAAAAAACAAATGAATGTGAGTTAGTGACGGTGCTTACCTCGACAGTGACCTCATAGGGTCGATGTCTGTTATTGTCCTCGACGCGTTCCAGCAATGGTTCCCACACGGCGACATTCTCATTGCAGTAGGCAACCTCCATCCACATCTCACACGAAGCAAACATCTACAACACAATCATGTTCTCATTGCAGTAGGCAACCTCCATCTACATCCCACATGATGCAAACATCTACAACACAATCATGTTCTCGTTGCAGTAGGCAACCTCCATCTACATCCCACATGATGCAAACATCTACAACACAATCATGTTCTCATTGCAGTAGGCAACCTCCATCTACATCTCACATGATGCAAACATCTACAACACAATCATGTTCTCATTGCAGTAGGCAACCTCCATCTACATCCCACATGATGCAAACATCTACAACACAATCATGTTCTCGTTGCAGTAGGCAACCTCCATCTACATCCCACATGATGCAAACATCTACAACACAATCATGTTCTCATTGCAGTAGGCAACCTCCATCCACATCTCACATGATGCAAACATCTACAACACAACCACGTTCTCATTGCAGTAGGCAACCTCCATCCACATCTCACATGATGCAAACATCTACAACACAACCACGTTCTCATTGCAGTAGGCAACCTCCATCCATATCTCACATGATGCAAACATCTACAACACAATCATGTTCTCATTGCAGTAGGCAACCTCCATCCACATCTCACATGATGCAAACATCTACAACACAATCATGTTCTCATTGCAGTAGGCAACCTCCATCCACATCTCACATGATGCAAACATCTACAACACAATCATGTTCTCATTGCAGTAGACAACCTCCATCCACATCTCACATGATCCAAACATCTACAACACAATCATGTTCTCATTGCAGTAGGCAACCTCCATCCACATCTCACATGATGCAAACATCTACAACACAATCATGTTCTCATTGCAGTAGACAACCTCCATCCACATCTCACATGATCCAAACATCTACAACACAATCATGTTCTCATTGCAGTAGGCAACCTCCATCCACATCTCACACGAAGCAAACATCTACAACACAATCATGTTCTCATTGCAGTAGACAACCTCCATCCACATCTCACATGATCCAAACATCTACAACACAATCATGTTCTCATTGCAGTAGGCAACCTCCATCCACATCTCACATGATGCAAACATCTACAACACAATCATGTTCTCATTGCAGTAGACAACCTCCATCCACATCTCACATGATCCAAACATCTACAACACAATCATGTTCTCATTGCAGTAGGCAACCTCCATCCACATCTCACACGAAGCAAACATCTACAACACAATCATGTTCTCATTGCAGTAGGCAACCTCCATCCACATCTCACATGATGCAAACATCTACAACACAATCATGTTCTCATTGCAGTAGACAACCTCCATCCACATCTCACACGAAGCAAACATCTACAACACAATCATGTTCTCATTGCAGTAGACAACCTCCACCCACATCTCACACGATACAAACATCTACAACACAATCATGTTCTCATTGCAATAGACAACCTCCACCCACATCTCACATGATACAAACATCTACAACACAATCATGTTCTCATTGCAGTAGACAACCTCCATCCACATCTCACACGATACAAACATCTACAACACAATCATGTTCTCATTGCAGTAGACAACCTCCACCCACATCTCACATGATACAAACATCTACAACACAATCATGTTCTCATTGCAGTAGGCAACCTCCATCCACATCTCACATGATGCAAACATCTACAACACAATCATGTTCTCATTGCAGTAGACAACCTCCATCCACATCTCACACGATACAAACATCTACAACACAATCATGTTCTCATTGCAGTAGACAACCTCCACCCACATCTCACATGATACAAACATCTACAACACAATCATGTTCTCATTGCAGTAGGCAACCTCCATCCACATCTCACACGAAGCAAACATCTACAACACAATCATGTTCTCATTGCAGTAGACAACCTCCATCCACATCTCACATGATCCAAACATCTACAACACAATCATGTTCTCATTGCAGTAGGCAACCTCCATCCACATCTCACATGATGCAAACATCTACAACACAATCATGTTCTCATTGCAGTAGACAACCTCCATCCACATCTCACACGATACAAACATCTACAACACAATCATGTTCTCATTGCAGTAGGCAACCTCCATCCACATCTCACATGATGCAAACATCTACAACACAATCATGTTCTCATTGCAGTAGGCAACCTCCATCCACATCTCACATGATGCAAACATCTACAACACAATCATGTTCTCATTGCAGTAGACAACCTCCATCCACATCTCACATGATCCAAACATCTACAACACAACCACGTTCTCATTGCAGTAGACAACCTCCATCCACATCTCACATGATACAAACATCTACAACACAACCACGTTCTCATTGCAGTAGGCAACCTCCATCCACATCTCACATGATACAAACATCTACAACACAACCATGTTCTCATTGCAGTAGGTAACCTCCATCCACATCTCACATGACACAAACATCTACAACACAACCATGTTCTCACTGCAGTAGGCAACCTCCATCCACATCTCACATGACACAAACATCTACAACACAGCCATGTTCTCATTGCAGTAGGCAACCTCCATCTACATCTCACATGACACAAACATCTACAACACAACCACGTTCTCATTGCAGTAGACAACCTCCATCAACATCTCACACGATGCAGACATCTACAACACAATCATGTTCTCATTGCAGTATGCAACCTCCATCCACATCTCACATGACACAAACATCTACAACACAGCCATGTTCTCATTGCAGTAGGCAACCTCCATCCACATCTCACATGATACAAACATCTACAACACAGCCACGTTCTCATTGCAGTAGACAACCTCCATCCACATCTCACATGATGCAAACATCTACAACACAATCATGTTCTCATTGCAGTAGGCAACCTCCATCCACATCTCACATGATGCAAACATCTACAACACAATCATGTTCTCATTGCAGTAGACAACCTCCATCCACATCTCACATGATCCAAACATCTACAACACAACCACGTTCTCATTGCAGTAGACAACCTCCATCCACATCTCACATGATACAAACATCTACAACACAACCACGTTCTCATTGCAGTAGGCAACCTCCATCCACATCTCACATGATACAAACATCTACAACACAACCATGTTCTCATTGCAGTAGGTAACCTCCATCCACATCTCACATGACACAAACATCTACAACACAACCATGTTCTCACTGCAGTAGGCAACCTCCATCCACATCTCACATGACACAAACATCTACAACACAGCCATGTTCTCATTGCAGTAGGCAACCTCCATCTACATCTCACATGATCCAAACATCTACAACACAACCACGTTCTCATTGCAGTAGACAACCTCCATCAACATCTCACACGATGCAGACATCTACAACACAATCATGTTCTCATTGCAGTATGCAACCTCCATCCACATCTCACATGACACAAACATCTACAACACAGCCATGTTCTCACTGCAGTAGGCAACCTCCATCCACATCTCACATGATACAAACATCTACAACACAGCCACGTTCTCATTGCAGTAGACAACCTCCATCCACATCTCACATGACACAAACATCTACAACACAGCCACGTTCTCATTGCAGTAGACAACCTCCATCAACATCTCACATGACACAAACATCTACAACACAACCACGTTCTCATTGCAGTAGGCAACCTCCATCCACATCTCACATGATACAAACATCTACACCACAACCACGTTCTCATTGCAGTAGACAACCTCCATCAACATCTCACACGATGCAAATATCTACAACACAGCCACATAGCACATAACACAGTCACATTATATTCCCTCCTTGCTTTGGTAGTCCATCGATTTCAATGATGACAACATGTCTCATGTACTCATATGCCATTAACGAATACCGAGGGGGAATCTTGACGAGCACAGCCTGGGCACAATGAGAAAATGATTTATTACTGTGTTTACAGCTGCAGCATGGTGACAGTGTTCACAGAAACCTTCCACATAGATACATCTATTGCTCTCAAATTATTTCTAGACTCCTTGTGTAAGCCGTCTCCATGATGTTCCGTCAACTGTTGTGTTTTCCAATTCTTTAGGGTTGAAACCATTCACCTGGAGGTAGTGTTTGATGTTGTCAATGTAATGTTTGAGGGGTGCCCTTCATTCCGCTTTCCTGATTTATGTTCTCTTTCATGGTGAGCACTGCTTCTACGCTGGTTGTATTGACTTTCCCCAATATGTCTGTTGGAAATCTTATCTTGCCATTGTATAATCATGATGGAGTGGAGTATATATATACATAACATCACAGTGGCGTTGTGGTTAGAATATCAGACTCTCAATCGAGGGAATCCAGGTTCGAATCCTCTTGCTGTCGCTTTGAAGCTTGGGGAATTTTGTTCATTCCACATTGCTCCAGTTCACTCAGCTGCAAATGAGTACCTGGCTATAGACAGTGGTGGATGTGAACAAATAGTCTTTGCGCAGTAATTGCAGTATGACTGAATGCTTCCCAGAGAAGTCAGGTTGGCGTTGGAATGAACAGTTCTGCCAGAGGGTCAAGTATAAAGAGTTTCAAATAGTTCCATAGACTGGATACCGCGCTATATAAGAACGTACCTTTTACATCTAAAACAGCAAGTGTCACACAATGTCACACTACATGTCTACAATAAAACACAAGACAGGAGCTGAAGAAGAGCCGGTACCTTGGTGGACCAGTCTTTGATGGAGGCCTGCATGCTCAGCTCAGTGATGAGGAGGGGCACCGTGCGATTTGAGATATCAGCCTCCAGCCTTATCACTAGCTTCTTCATCGACACAATCAACTGCAACAAACACATCTACTGTATTTGACTTATTAAGCGTAAACGGACTAATTAGCATACACCTCTTTTTTTAACCAGCGAAATTATAGCATAATCCATAATTATTGTAATTTGACTAGTGTGGAAAAACTTAAGTGTTGCCATCTGGTGTTAAACAGTTGGCACCACTTTTCAGTTGTTCTAGACTAGTCACCAAATGACACTACCAACCAGTGTTATCAACAGAAACCTTATTGTCTAGAGAAAAAAAATGTTGGTGTACACTTATAAGAATAGATTCCTTGTCATTTTTCCATAGTCCAATTTTTTTCAAGCATACTGTAAGCTTATTCAGTCAAATATGGTAAGTTGACCCTGTCACGACCCCTTAAAACAGAAAGTAAACGCACTGAGCGAGGTTTTTTCCAAATTGCCATCCAAAGCAACTAGCTCTAAATGGCAAGCGGACAAGGAAGACATTGGCTTATCGAGAACCCAACAAACGTTAACCTAGATGTGGCCTGCCCTTGTCTGATATTTGTCAATTCTGTTTTTAAATACATTCACAGCTGAGCTGTGACAGCTCTGGGATTATTTTGCAATCCATACAGCTTAACTACATCCTTTGATATATTAATATATCCTCTATGTCTCCAATATTATAAATGGGTCCTAACTATTACAATAAGCACTTTCTCCTTACAATGTGACATTACATATCTACTAATAAAACAAGAATATTTCTTATGAATATGCACTAATATTTACTTAGCTGATCATGGATAATATAGTACCACCAATTTACATTTTCCATCTGTATTTCAATATCCTTTCTTTTCTTTTTTATGACTAATAATTTTAGGCCATTTAACAAATTGCAAGCACAATAAACAGTTTGTTGGTGTTTGTAAGTGAACATGTTAGAGATATAAAGAGAAGTCATAGCTGACCTCTTCACCCAGAGGTCATATATTGGTGTTTGTAAGTGAACATGTTAGAGATATAAAGAGAAGTCATAGCTGACCTCTTCGCCCAGAGGTCATATATTGGTGTTTGTAAGTGAACATGTTAGAGATATAAAGAGAAGTCATAGCTGACCTCTTCGCCCAGATGTCATATATTGGTGTTTGTAAGTGAACATGTTAGAGATATAGAGAAGTCATAGCTGACCTCTTCGCCCAGAGGTCATATATTGGTGTTTGTAAGTGAACATGTTAGAGATATAAAGAGAAGTCATAGCTGACCTCTTCGCCCTGAGGTCATATATTGGTGTTTGTAAGTGAACATGTTAGAGATATAAAGAGAAGTCATAGCTGACCTCTTCGCCCAGAGGTCATATATTGGTGTTTGTAAGTGAACATGTTAGAGATATAAAGAGAAGTCATAGCTGACCTCTTCGCCCAGAGGTCATATATTGGTGTTTGTAAGTGAACATGTTAGAGATATAAAGAGAAGTCATAGCTGACCTCTTCACCCAGAGGTCATATATTGGTGTTTGTAAGTGAACATGTTAGAGATATAAAGAGAAGTCATAGCTGACCTCTTCACCCAGAGGTCATATATTATGTTAGAGATATAAAGAGAAGTCATAGCTGACCTCTTCACCCAGAGGCTCAACTTCTGCTTCCTTCGCCTCAGAATTCAATTGTTCAGCTGCAAGAATAATAATTATTATTATATAAGGCTGGTCCTTGGTATAGAGCTTTTAAAGTAAATAATTACAAAGCAAAACTCTTCACGTTAAGCTCAGCAAGTTGAAGGTGGTCGTAAAAACCCCTATATGAAGAACAACCTGTATATTACAGAACACTACAGTATGCAACAAATGGACACTACAGTATACAACACCTGTACACTACAGTATACAACACCTGTACGCTACAGTATGCAATACATATACATTACACTGCACAACACAATACACCATGAAACTACAGCATACATGTATAGCATACAACACTGTAACATACAGATATCATGGAAGCACATAAACTGTGCATAAACTGTCAAAAAAGATGCTGTTCTGAGATAATGTATGTACTCTTATTGCCTCCAACCAGTTTACACCCAACATAACACAAAATTCATGTAGGGTCATACGTGGGTGTTTTGACACAGCACCTGTACGCTACAGTATGCAATACATATACATTACACTGCACAACACAATACACCATGAAACTACAGCATACATGTATAGCATACAACACTGTAACATACAGATATCATGGAAGCACATAAACTGTGCATAAACTGTCAAAAAAGATGCTGTTCTGAGATAATGTATGTACTCTTATTGCCTCCAACCAGTTTACACCCAACATAACACAAAATTCATGTAGGGTCATACATGGGTGTTTTGACACAGCACCTAAGAGCTTCCAAATTCATCTACAAACACACTATTAGTACTGTGATACGATCCCTTATTACTTTGACGTCAACCTATCATTCAGATGACAAAGGTACGCAGAACAAAAGTTCCATAAATGAAGTTTAAGTTGCTATAAAAACATTATTTGTATGACAAATATAAATAATTCATTTTGGAAAAAACGATGTTCTGATATGTAAATAAGTTGTAATGATTAACATGTGAGTATGGAATGGATTGTTACTGGGAAGATCTTGTACCAATAATTGATTAGTTCATACTCAAACAGACCAACATGGTAATTGTGGTTATACATCATTATGTTACACATAAAACTAGCATGCTGTCAATCTAGCAAATATTAAATAATTCTGTCTAGAACTAGAGTCATGCAAAAAACCATAGACACCACCTAGACTTAAACACAAAAATATGTCGACATCCAAAATTAGTTTCTATTCTACGTCTTTCTATTTCTCTCAAAGCAATACAACCTGGACAATATACTGTTATTCTTATGACAAACCACACAAAACAAATTATGTTCATTGCAGTTTAACTGTTTATGTTCTTAGAAGCAAGTTGAGGACAGGTCATTAATTCACTTCTGGGTTCATGTTAGGTGAATAAAGTGCTAGGTGTTTTGAGACAGTACCCACTTTCGAGGATTTCTGGCCCTGAAAAAAATAGTTTATGAACATGGAACAGTTCCGCAGAATACAACATTTCTGCTGTGGACATGCTTTGGTGTCTAGTTGCTAGTGATGGAATTTTAAGGATCCAGTGTGTATGAAGACGGAATCCAGTTTGCTTGGGTGAAAATTGACGTGGAGCGTCTTTCAAGGTGGTTTTCTTGAAACAAAATTGTACAATTTGGCAAAAATGCTACTGAAGACATAAAAAAACAGTGTACAGGTTTTACTGAGACTGAATCGTAACTTTGTGCTCACATGAATGCATCGGGAGACAGAGCATGCAATAAAGAGGAAAGAAACTCACCTTCCAGTCCTAGTTCTGAAGGTTGGGGCAAAGCAAATCATATATATGATACATAAGTAGCATTGTGTAAGTTTATATAAGAATTCCTCCCACAAATACAGTTATTCATTATTATGCTTTGCATATCTTTTACTTTTACACATACAGAGTGGTTTTTATTTCATTACAATTTATGGACGATTTTTTCTATTAGTTACAGCGTATTCTGTCATGTAAACATTGAATAACAAGGTCATTGTTATATCAGAGCGAAGTTGCATGTTTGAAGCAGGGTGAATAATAGTGAATATGGGTGAAGAAGGGTGCAGCATAAAGGGTAAAGAAAGTACCTGACTTGAGGAACCAGAAGTCTTCGCAGTCCTCCACCTTGCGAGGTTCCCAGATGTTGCCCGGAAGAGCCAACTTGTTGACAGCTTGTTCCTTCTACAGCCAGACAGGATGTCACTGTAAAGTACTCATACAACCATCCCTCACTCCCGCACAACATCCCTTACTCCCGCACAACCATCCCTTACTCCCGCACAACCATCCCTTACTCCTGTTCAACCATCCCTTACTCATGCTCAACCATCTCTTATTCCCACACAACCATCCATCCCTCCCGCTCAACCATCCCTCCCTCCCACTCAACCATCCCTCCCTCCTGCTTAACCATCCATCCCTCCCGCTTAACCATCCCTCCCTCATGCTTAACCATCCCTCCCTCCCGCTCAACCATCCCTCCCTCCCGCTCAACCATCCCTCCCTCCTGCTTAACCATCCATCCCTCCCGCTTAACCATCCCTTACTCCCATTCCTGTTCAAGGGACCAACGGCTTTTAGTGCCTCTTCCGAAAGACACAGGCAAAGTGGAAAGTTTGCATATATATATATATATATATATATATATGGCCATTATTAGTACAGCTTTATGTTTAATTCTAACCTCTTTTATCTATCTCAAAATGTTCACTCCACATATTACATCGTTTAGGTACACAAAAGGTAGATATGATTATCAAATATAGCATTTTACGGCACTTTTGCAGTCCAAATAGAGCTGCGAAATGCACCTCTGTGGTTACTGCACGCCGCTGGGTGATAACAGCTTATGCTAGTGTATTCGCAGCACCACAAAAGTGCACTAAAGTACAATATTGGATAATTGTATCTATCATTTGTTTACCTAACACAATGCAGTATGATGGAATGAACATTTTGAGATATATAAAACGAGTAAAGAACGAAACATAAAGTTGTAATAAGGAGGATCAAATAAATGTAGGATTGCCGGCACGGTGGTGAGAACAAAGTTGCCTAAATTCTGAAACGGCAAACAAAGACACATCTACCCACCCAGTCACCCACCCACCGACCCACCCAGTCACCCACCCACCGACCCACCCAGTCACCCACCCACCGACCCACCCAGTCACCCACCCACCGACCCACCCAGTCACCCAGTCACCCACCCACCGACCCACCCAGTCACCCACCCACCGACCCACCCAGTCACCCACCCACCGACCCACCCAGTCACCCACCCAGTCACCCACCCACCGACCCACCCAGTCACCCACCCAGTCACCCACCCACCGACCCACCCAGTCACCCACCCACCGACCCACCCAGTCACCCACCAGCCTACCCACCCAGTCACCCACCAGCCTACCCACCCAGTCACCCACCCAGTCACCCACCCAGTCACCCACCCAGTCACCCACCAGCCTACCCAACGAGGCAGTGACCTACCTGTCAACAAATGCTGTCAATACCCATTTACCAACACCCACATCACCTCCCTATTCACCCACCCACTGAAAGGTGTTATGCACCCACCCACGGAAGGGTGTTATGCACCCACCCACTGAAGGGTGTTCTACTCACATCAGCTTGAGGCAGAGTGAGGTAAGTTGACATAAGGATGCGGATGACAGCAGGACAGATGTTGAAGACAACGTCATCTGTTAGTCTGACATCCATGTGGGGGCCACGCCCGGACAGTGCACTGCTCTGCCACACCACCTCCATAGGATTGAGCACCTGTCACAGACACATCAAATCACCTGTCACATTATATCACCTGTCCTATGACACTTTAAATAAATCACTTCTCAAAACTGTCACATTAAATCACCTGTCACACACAGAAACATGTCACATCTCTGGGCTAGCTCTGTTGTAAACTGTTTAGCCATTTTGGCTAAAGCCCGTTAATACAAATTGCTTCAGTCAAATCTTTTTTGTGTGCATCAAGACAACAACAAATGGTCATGTATTCTGCAAGCTTGTCAAAGAAAATGCTTGTGGCCAAATTGGCTCAAATGGGTAACTTTTGTTTAGCCAAATCTGATGCCATGTGGCCTATGGCCCAAATGGCCACTGTTGGCGCTAGCCTAGCATCTATCATATGCAACTGCACGTGTCATAGTACAATCATACATCATGTACAATTATACATCACACATGTAGCACATATTCGTGCCATATACAATCACACACAATCAGACACAATCACACACAATCAAATACAATCACACGCAATCAGGTAAAACAACTGTCAAGTAGAACTACACATCCAAATCACCACTTAAGATCACAAAATGATGAGGTGAGTTCATAACATATGTGACTTATTTCAATAGCCCAGTGGCTTAAGCACATTGCAGGTCGGTCGGTCAGTCGGTTGGTCGGTCGGTCGGCCAGCCAGTTGTTGCCTCCTACCATTGACAGGGCAGACGTCTGTCGCTTGTCCTTGTGGAAGTAACATCTCTGTATCTGTAGCCCCCCCACACAGCCCATCATTGACGTCACATCGGGGGTGGTCGTCATCTTGAACTGAAGCTTCAACTGAAAACACACACACCTCAGATCAAACACTGATGAAGGCTGCTCAACAAGTTGGAATGGATGAAATTTCTTCAGCGTAAAATTATTTGATGCGTATACTCAATGAAAGGACCATTTATCAAACGTACAAAATCTGATAGTTTTTATCGTAAAATCATGTTAAGGAAAGACACCCCAGATGGATATGACTTTTTAAATTAAATGTTTAAATGTTATAGCGTGTTGGATTCACTTACTTTGATGAGGAAAGCCTGCATGTTGGATTCACTTACTTTGATAAGGAGAGCTTGCATGTTGGACTCACTTACTTTGATGAGGAGAGCCTGCATGTTGGATTCACTTACTTTGATAAGGAGAGCCTGCATGTTGGATTCACTTACTTTGATAAGGAGAGCCTGCATGTTGGATTCACTTACTTTGATGAGGAAAGCCTGCATGTTGGATTCACTTACTTTGATAAGGAGAGCCTGCATGTTGGATTCGCTTACTTTGATGAAGAAAGCCTGCATGTTGGATTCACTTACTTTGATGAGGAGAGCCTGCATGTTGGATTCACTTACTTTGATGAGGAGAGCCTGAGTGTTTGTGTCATCTTGATTCTCAACCAGGTAGATCTCTGGTGACTTCATCTCAATATCAATGAGCATCCCTGCAGTGACTGGAGGACTGGCTGGAGCAACCACTGCAACAGACAGAGCAACTCAGTTCACATGACAATGACAGTGGAGACAGCGGCATGCAACCTGAATCTTGAGTGAGAGAGACAGAGAGAGATGGAGAGAGAGAAGGGTGGAGAAAAGGGAGAGAGAAGGGGGATAGAGAGGAGAGAGAAGGGAGAGAGGGGGAGAAAGAGGAGGAGATAAGAGGAGAGAGAAGGGAGAGAGAGAAGGGAGAGAGGAAGTGAATGGAAGAGGTGAGAGAAGGGGGACGGAGATGGGGAGAGAGGAAGAGAAGGGGAGAGAGGGTTGAGAGGGGAGAGAGAGAAGGTGGATAGAAGGGTTGAGAGAAAGGGGAGTTAGGGGAGAGAAGAGGAAGAGAGTAGGGGAGAGAGTGGAGAAGGGGGAGATATGGGGAGAGAGGGAAGGGGGAGAGAGAAGGGGAGAGAGAAGGGGAAATAAAAGGGAGAGAAGGGAAAGAGGGGGGAGAGAAAGGGCGAGAGGGGGAGAGTTAAAATGAGGATGATACAAAGAAAGAGGGGAGAAAGTAAGCAATGAGTACAGTTGGCATTTGGATGGAAGAAGAGTAAACAAAGAATATATTTTGAGTCACAAAATGTGTATATCTAGTCTCTCTAACAGTAAGAAAACAAGTAAAATAAAGTAATATTTTGTGCAATTAATAGTAACAAAACAAAGTGTACATTTTGTGCCAGTAATAGTAACAAAGGAAGTAAAATAAAGTGTATATTTCATGTCATTAAACATAAATTAGTAACCAAGCAAATAAAACAAAGTATACCACAGGCATCACTAGTAGTACATAGGAATGGGAGGAAGAGCCACGGTTATGGTAAAGTGCACTACTGAGGTCATGCGGGTCAGTAGAGGAAACCCTACCAGCATTGTGTGCTGACTGTTGTTTCACTGGGGGTGGCTGGTTGGCTGTGGCACTGCTGAAGAAGCTGCTGACTCGGAGCAGGAAGTCAGGGCAGACACACAGGAAGATGCTCTCTATGATCACCTTGACTGCAACACCAAACACAGGGAGTATTGACACAGTTGAAAAATGACATCAACACTCTGCATTTAACATGTATATAATAATATAATAATATATAAAATACTTTGATTGTGCTAAAATCCTCGGGAGACCCAAGCTTGGCAGCACACCAATCCAAAAGGGGTTAAGCAGTTCATAATTGATAAACAATTGTAAACAGTATGTATGTATCAAGTATATATGTACAAGTTGCATTGTTTTATATTTAAAAAATCAATTAAATCTGTTCATGTTTTGTGTTGGTTGACAACCTGACGCAAAAGGCAACATATGCGGAAGGTCAGTGCACATGCATGTGCAAATGTTCCCACATGTTTGTGTGTGAAGTTATGAATATGGGCAACAGGTTTGGAGTTGAGTACAAGTACTTTTACTTAAGGACAATTTTTTTTTCAAATGTACTGTATGCTTATTAGGTCGACTACGGTACTTATATTCAGGTACATTTCCATGTACTTCACCTGAACCAAGAAAAGAAGAAGACTGTTGTTACTTACTGTCCTGGTTGCTGTTGACGTCCTTCGAGTACTTGACGGCGATCATGGAGTGTCCTTCCACCTGTTGCTCATTCGTCTCCATCAACCTGTCAACAGTGATGCCACAGAGGCTGTCAAACCCTGTGACACATGACATTTTCACCAACACACCACATAGCCACCTGGTGTCTTTCACCTAAGACGTCACAGATACCCTGTGCCTACCTCTGGGGTGCTGTACCTTGGCCTACCTCTGACTGTCATGATGTGGGGTGGTATACCTTGGCGATTAGTCAATTCAGAGGATCAAGTCCATCTGCTGCTGTTTCGAAACTTGGGCAATTTGTTCACTCCTTTGTTCAATCCTTTGTTCACTCCTTTGTTCAATCCTTTGTTCACTCCTTTGTTCACTCCTTTGTTCAATCCTTTGTTCAATCCTTTGTTCAATCCTTTGTTCACTCCTTTGTTCACTCCTTTGTTCACTCCTTTGTTCAATCCTTTGTTCAATCCTTTGTTCAATCCTTTGTTCACTCCTTTGTTCAATCCTTTGTTCAATCCTTTGTTCAATCCTTTGTTCAATCCTTTGTTCGCTCCTTTGTTCAATCCTTTGTTCACTCCTTTGTCTGTCTTTTGAAACACAAAAAGTCATTGGTCCTTTCTACCTAATGTCTATGCCGAGGGTAGTAAAAGACCCCATGCAGGGGAATGAAAAAGCCTGTCATGAACTCTACAAAGCCCCATCTGGGTGCCCTCACATTATGCCTACCAGGTGATGCCCTCCAACTGTGCCTACCTTGTGGTGCCCTTCCGCCATGCCTAATTGGTCATGCCGTCCCACTGTGTCTACCTGATATATGCTCTGCCCCTGTGTCTACCTGGTGGTGCCCTCCACTTGTGCCTACATAATGGTACCATTCCACCATGTCTACCTGGTGGTGCCCTCCCACCATGCCTACCTGATAGTGCCCTCCTGTCATGCCTACTTGGTCATGCCATCCCACTGTGCCTACCTGGTGGTGCCCTCCCCTTGTGCTTATATAATGGTACCTTCCCATAGTGCCTACCTGGTGATGCCCGTCTCCTTGCCCTTCCTCAGGTCGTCCATCAGACAGTTGTCCAGAGTGACCTGGGCGGCGATGCAGCCATCAGACATGATGGAGCCACTCGCTGTGATCTTGCACAACTCAAAGCCTCCAACTGCCAGATCAGTCTGTCGTTCACACACGCCGGTCGTCTGAAATACAGGCTCAAAACTTTCATAATGATTTTATGGCATCTTAAATTATTAGTGAAGTTTAGAGTTAATCCCACATATTTCATAACCAAATTCTAACTTTTCCATTGACAACACCGATTTGTTGATTATCTGTGCTGAAACTTCAACATAAACTTTTGAAGACTGTGTGAAATATTCCCTGGTAAGATGATGAATGATGAAAAAAAATTAGGAAATCAAGTATGTTAGTTAGTTAACAAGTATGCTAATAAGTGGAAAGCCTAGCACATCTATTACAGTTACAAAGCTACCAACAATAGAAAATGTGTACAATAATGATGTTTCCCACAACATTTATTCTTTCACCAAGTGACCCATGTGTTTGACCAGGTGACCAAGAAACTGACAACACAAATTCCAACACAACATTAGACCCACAAATTTCTTAGACCCAAATACACCCATGGACATTTTAAATTAGTCTGTTTGAACCCATCCGCAATCTAGTTTCAAATCCAGAAAAAAGAAACTAATCCCTATCTGACAAGATATTTTAGACCCCAAATAGCTTATAAACCCTGACATAGGAGTAGACATGACACTGACCAGTTGATTTTCGCCCTGGTAGATGACAGTCTTGATGCTGTGGAGAGTGAAGTCAAACTTGAGGGAGGTGTAGACAGTGGGAGACGACCCGTCGTCTCCCACCTTCTCTCCCTGTCCCAAAGCCTTCTTCTCCCCAGTCACCTCTGAAGGAGGAAACAGTCGAACATCATAATAACTTGTCAACACTCGTGTTATTTCAGACCTGCCACATTTCTTGGGTTAAAATCCATATTTCTGACTTGAAATTCTGTATAACACTGTACAAATCCATATAACATTTGAAATTGGTTAATCGGGATATAGCATTCTGATTCCAATCGAGTGTCGTCATCTATCAGGCTATAAATATACCTACACCACATGAAATCTAGTAGGTTTGACCGGAAACTGCTATCACAATTTTCTGTGTATGATATGCATTTCACCCTTAATGTGTAAGACAAGTGGCTGAATGTATAAGTTAGCTTGAACTGGATACAGTTGAATGAGCCCTACCTGCTGCGACTGAAGCAGCGGGCAGTGCTTTGGACGCCTCAGGCTGACCGCTCGGTTGACCTTCTGCCAAGTTCTCATTCAGCATCCCCATCACCGTCTTGTAGTCTCCTTCACTTATGGTTAACTACAATGCACAAGCACTTTGTAAAAGTCTTGTAGTCTCCTTCACTTATGGTTAACTACAATGTACAAGCTCTTGGTACAAGTCTTGTAGTCTCCTTCACTTATGGTTATCTACAATGCACAAGCACTTGGTACAAGTCTTGTAGTCTCCTTCACTTATGGTTAACTACAATGCACAAGCACTTTGTACAAGTCTTGTAGTCTCCTTCACTTATGGTTAACTACAATGCACAAGCACTTTGTACAAGTCTTGTAGTCTCCTTCACTTATGGTTAACTATAATGCACAAGCACTTTGTACAAGTCTTGTAGTCTCCTTCACTTATGGTTAACTACAATGCACAAGCACTTTGTACAAGTCTTGTAGTCTCCTTCACTTATGGTTAACTACAATGCACAAGCACTTTGTACAAGTCTTGTAGTCTCCTTCACTCATGGTTATCTACAATGCACAAGCACTTGGTACAAGTCTTGTAGTCTCCTTCACTTATGGTTAACTACAATGCACAAGCACTTGGTACAAGTCTTGTAGTCTCCTTCACTCATGGTTATCTACAATATACAAACACTTGGTACAAATCTTGTAGTCTCCTTCACTTATGGTTAACTACAATGCACAAGCACTTGGTACAAATCTTGTAGTCTCCTTCACTTATGGTTAACTACAATGCACAAGCACTTGGTACAAGTCTTGTAGTCTCCTTCACTCATGGTTATCTACAATATACAAACACTTGGTACAAATCTTGTAGTCTCCTTCACTTATGGTTAACTACAATGCACAAGCACTTGGTACAAATCTTGTAGTCTCCTTCACTTATGGTTAACTACAATGCACAAGCACTTGGTACAAGTCTTGTAGTCCCCTTCACTCATGGTTATCTACAATATACAAACACTTGGTACAAATCTTGTAGTCTCCTTCCTTCACTTATCTACAATGCACATGCACTTTGTACAAGTATTGCAGTCTATTTCACTCGTGGTTATCTACAATGTACAAGCTCTTAGTAAAAGTCCTGTAGTCTCCTTCACTCATGGTAATCTACAATGCACAAGCACTTTATACAAGTCTTGTAGAGAATGAACAATGAAATATTATTTATTATATGTTGGTGGACATCAATTATTAAATCGGAATGAAGTGTAATATTGCAATGCATGCTACAAAACTCTTGGTTTTTTTGGAAATCAGAAATGTACTAAGACTGCCATCCAAAGCAGCTAGTTCTAGAATCTCCAGATGGCCAAGGAATCCATTGGGTTACATGAACGCCTGAAAGAATGTGGTTTAACAACCCGAGAGACAAGGCGGTTAATAGGAGAACAAATTGAAGTTTTAAAGATATTAAATGGGTATAAAAATATTGACAGAAATATTTGTTTTCAATCAAGAAAGATAGTAGAACTAGAGGACATGAGGTAAAATTAGTAAAGGTCAGTATAGATTGGATATTAGGAAGTACTCGTTCTCACAGAGGACAATAAATGAATGGAACAAAATTAATTATTTACAAATTGTGCAACTGGTAGCAGCGTGAATATGTTTAAAACAAGGTTGACACATATCTTAGGAGGGCACGTTACGCACAGATGAAAAAATGTTGGACTCTCGATAAGCCAATGGCTTCCTTGTCCACTTTATCTGGGCCTTTGCCTTGGATGGCAATCCTGTTAAATCTTGTTAAATCGAGAGTCAAAAAAGTATGTGCCATGAGATGTTTCTAACACAATCAAATTGAAGCATTTCCCGAGGCAAAAGGCAATCAATACAGCCCCAACATGTCAATAAACAGGATGATCTCAAGACACTTATGTGTAACACAACGCAAGATAGATTTCATGGTCGATGTGGGTGAGCAGCTATTTTTATTAAAGTCGCACATCAATGTATGTTCCCTCCCAAAACACAGTTTATTTTCCGATCACTTATGGTGCTGACTTTATGTATGTCACCTTATGATTGTATACAGACAGTTTTATATTATAATAACTCAAGTGTCACCTGGTGAATACAAAGTTACCGAAGTTGTACAGAGGTCGAGTTTCATGTAGGGGGAAGGCGGGTCTGTGGTTAAGTTACATCAGTTTCACGTAGTATTGTTTTGAGAACATCCCTGCTCCATTGGTAGACAACTTACAGAGAAGCGGTCGAGTTTGCCAGCGACCTCGACCCCTGCGCTTTCGTGGTACCACTGGATGGAGAGGTTGCGCACCACACTCAGCTGGAGGGAGACGGGTTCCAGTAGCAGACACTCAGCCAACATCTCCGTCCCTAGCATCAACGCCCTAGCAAACACAGGGCACAGTAACATGACTTAGTCTACTTAACCTTCAACCTTAACTTTCTAACCTGCTGTAAATTATTAAATTTTATTAAGTAAATGTTATCACTATTGGTATAAACATTTTTTTAACAGGTGCTGTTGTGTTTTTAATTATTTATTTTAGCTGTATACTGTATTCGACCTAAGAAGCTTACAGTGTGCTTGAAAAAAGGGCTACAGAAAAATGTCAAGGAATCTGTTCTTATAAGCGTACACCAAAATGTGTTTCTCTAGACAATGAAGTAACTACCTAACACTGGTGGCGCCATTTGGTGACTAGTGTAGAACTAATAAGTGGTGCCAACTGTTAACACCAGATGGCGACACTTTTCAGTTGTTCCACACTAGTCAAGTTACAATAATTAAGGATCCAGCTAATAAAAAAGGGGGTGTATGCTAATTAAGGGGGTGTATGCTAATTAAGGGGGTGTATTCTACTTAATGCATGTATGCTTAATAGGTCAAATACGATATATATATATATATATATATATATATATATATATATCCTACTATGCCAAGCAGAAGATAGACCAGGCTGGAAGACTCTGTGGAAGTGACCCCTACATCCGTCCCAGTCAAGAGAAGAAGATATTTTTATCAAACTTTATAATTTTAACAGTAGTCCATCCCTAGGCAAGTTTCATGCACAATGATCAATAAAATTAATAATATATATTAATAAACCGGGAATTGTAGTTGCTTGGCAACACTGACCGTGACAGTTTGAGTTGTGCCAATGTGATAGTCATGTGGTCAAGTACGGCCACTTGGTCGTCCTTATTCTTCTGGCGACCCACTTTAAAGACGTTACTGATGGCGATGTTGCCAAGGTCAACAACAATGGCGTTGTTGTTGGTAGAACTCTGGGGCACTATGACAACAGGGGCTTTGATCTTGATGTCCAGTCTCATGCGGGAACTGCTCTGTTGGGCCTGCTGGGCCGCTGCCGTGGCCGACTCGGCCATTGCTGACCCAGCTTCGGCCACTGCTGCTTGGGCCGCCTGGAACTGGGCCGCAAAGTTCTGAAACCAACAAAATGTCTGACTTAATAATAATGCATTCTTGTACGGCACGTAGTTATTATTAAATATGATGATTTAATACTGCTTTGAAAATAAAACTAACTAAAAGTTATTTCAAACTAAATGTAAGGAATATATGTATGCAATTACAAATTTAAGGACAAAATTAATTTTGCAAACTTTGATTCTGAAAGTTAAATGTGCTCAAAAAGAAATGTTAGCCCTATACAATTTGCCAGACTTTAGAATTGAGCTCATATGGTAATGTCCAGGTAGTGCCGAAGGTGTGAGAATTTATAACATAAATATTAACTAAAATATACAATAAAAAAAATGCATAAAGTTAAATAATGATGTGTTGTGAATATCCCAAACAAAAAGACTGAACGCCTAAAACAGCATACATTGGTGATCTTATAAGCACACTGCAAGTCTGCTACTGTCACAAGTCTGCTACTGTCACAAGTCTGCTACTGTCACAAGTCTGCTACAGTCACAAGTCTGCTACTGTCACAAGTCTGCTACTGTCACAAGTCTGCTACTGTCACAAGCAAACTAAGATATGATGAAACAACACAAATAAAACCACCGTCAATGTACCATATTCGACCTAATATACATATAGAAAAATGTCAAGGAATCTGTTCTTATAAGCGTACACAAAATTTTTTTTCTGTAGACAATAAGGTAATTGTTTAGCACTAATGGTGTCATTTGGTAATTAGTGTAGGACAACTAAAAAATGATGCCAACTGTTTAACACCAGATGGCGACACTTTTCGGTTGTACAACACTACTCACTTTACGATGGTTATGGATCCTGCTAATTAAAAAAGGAGGTGTATTGCACTGTATGCTAATTAAGGCATTTACGTTTAATAGGTTGAATACGGTATGTGTAGTGTGTTATCTTATTGATGTACCGTGACCACCAGCCTACAGACAGTAAGATATACCGTGACCACCAGCCTACAGACAGGATGATATACCGTGACCACCAGCCTACAGACAGTAAGATATACCGTGACCACCAGCCTACAGACAGTAAGATATACCGTGACCACCAGCCTACAGACAGTAAGATATACCATGACCACCAGCCTACAGACAGTAAGATATACCGTGACCACCAGCCTACAGACAGTAACATATACCGTGACCACCAGCCTACAGACAGTAAGATATACCGTGACCACCAGCCTACAGACAGTAACATATACCATGACCACCAGCCTACAGACAGTAACATATACCATGACCACCAGCCTACAGACAGTAAGATATACCATGACCACCAGCCTACAGACAGTAAGATATACCGTGACCACCAGCCTACAGACAGTAAGATATACCGTGACCACCAGCCTACAGACAGTAACATATACCGTGACCACCAGCCTACAGACAGTAACATATACCGTGACCACCAGCCTACAGACAGTAACATATACCGTGACCACCAGCCTACAGAGAGTAACATATACAGTGACCACCAGCCTACAGACAGTAAGACAACTCACAGCAAGTTCTGAGACAAACTTGTTGAGGAAGATGACTTTGAGGCAGCCAGTCTGTAGCTCTACGTGCATGTCCACGCAGTCCATGTTGTTGACGTTGTTACCCTTCGTCGCATTGTTGTAGATGTTGACAGTTGACTTGAGCATGTCACCTTCACATGCCAGGATCTGACAGCAGAGACAATAGTGTGGTGACACAAGGTACAGCCGGCGGCAGCATCATTGTCAGTGAGAATGGGATTACCATTTGTCATGAAGAAATGGAAGGGTGATTACCATTTGATATGGTGGTGTACAAGCGTGTGTAATACTATTTGATATTGGTAGAGCAGAAGTATGATTACCACTTGATATGGTGGAGCAAAGGTGAGTTTGATTATTATACGACACTGTTAGAGAAGAGTGTGATCATCATTTGATGTGGTATTATCATTTGAAGTGGTATTATCATTTGATGTGGTATTATCATTTGATGTGGTATTATCATTTGATGTGGTATTATCATTTGATGTGGTATTATCATTTGATAGGTGGAGTAAAAATAAGTATGATTACTATTTGACACTGCTAGAGTAAAATTGCCATTTGATATGGTATTGCCATTTGAAATGGATTGGAAATTAGTAGAAAATGAGTATGATTACCATTTGACACTGTTAGAGTAGAAGTGATCATGCTTACCATTTGATATGCTATTACCATTTAAGAAATGAGTATGATTTGCCATATTTGGCATGGTGAAGAAGAAGAGTGTGATTACCATTTGATGTGATGGAGGACAGTAGTGAGTGTGATTACCATTTGATGTGATGGAGGACAGTAGTAGGTGTGATTACCATTTGATGTGATGGAGGACAGTAGTGAGTGTGATTACCAATTGCAATTATGTAGTTCAAATAAGTGTGATAACCATTTGATGTAGTGTAGTGTCCTAGAAATGATCACCATACATGCGAAAATGTTCAACAAGTGGTAGATATATATATATATGAGATTACTTACTGTCAGCTACCATCGACAGCCTTCATCAGGAATCCTGATGCAGGCTGTCAATGGCAGCCGAAATGTTGACAGTAAGTAATCTCATTAGTTGTGGTTTTAAGAAAATTGTTACTCAGATCAAGATACAGTTCATCACAGATTATTATTATTATTATGACAAAGACGGCAGTGTAACTGTGTTCACTTAACTTCACTACAGTGTGTTTACCTCAGGGTAGAGGACATTGGGGGTGGGGTCGTACACGGTGATGCCCTGGAGGGCGGCCAGCACGCACATCTTGCTCTTTTGTATCGTCACATTTGCCGTCAGTCCTGAAACCAGAGGTACTTTCTTGGTAAAGCTACATTCTTATATAGCGCTGTATCCAGACCTTGGGACTGCTCAAAGTGCTTTACCCTTCACCCCCTGGCAGACCTGTTCATTCCAATGCCAACTTTACTTCTCTGGGAAGCATTCAGCCACACAGTACAATTACTGCATGAAGACATTCACACAATCCACCAGTCTATAGTCACTGCAGTGGTGGGATTGTGAATGAATAGTCTTTGCACTGTAATTGCAGCATGGCTGAATGCTTCCCAGAGAAGCTGAGATGGAGTTAGAATCAACAGGTCTGCCGGGGATGAAGTGTAAAGTGCTTAGAGTAGTCCTATGGACCGGCTCCCGCCCTATACAAGAACTTACCTTTTTATACTATTTAACATGATTTTATGATTAACACGACCAGACTCTGTTCCTTAAATTAAACATCTGCTGTTGGGAGGAAATTTTGTCTTGAAATGTTTTTTCTGTTTTTAGGTATTATTACAAGTTTAATAGAGACCTCAAATTGTTAAATCTTAAATATACGACACCACACAATTACTCAAAAGATTTTTCCAGTCCAAAAACTGACTACTTCGGTAAATTTGATAATACATAAAATGTAAAAAGACAATAAGAACATCTGTACACATCTGTACACATATGTACACATCTGTACACCTATGTACACATCTGTACACATATGTACACATCTGTACACATGTACCAGATACAATTTGAAACCCAAGTAAATCATTTATGTAGTCAGCCACCTATAGAATTTATGAGAAGGGTTTGGAATGAAGAGACCCCTGAGGGTGAAGGCAGTGGGGAGTAGACTGTGATGGGCAGGACACGCACATACATAGGGAATGAGTGAGGAGAGGTTGACAGAGAGAGCAGGGAAGACAAAAGAGGTGGTAGAAGGAGGAAGACCAGAAAGGAAAAGCCAGGTGTGAACGGCAGAGAACTGTGAAAAATGGCAGAAGATTGAGAATGATGGAGACAACTCGTTGAGGGACTGGATTTTTTTCTGCCCAAACTGTAGTATACATTCTGTTACATAAAATACCATTAAAAAATTTATAATTTTGTGTAACTATTAGAAAAAACCTTGTTTTGGCAACAAATACTGATGTAACTTTCGAACTTATTTTTTTATGTTTTCTGTGAACAGTAAACATACAAAGCTTTCAGAATACGGTGGAAATACATTTTGAGTAATTTAAAAAAGGCCATATCACTTGTTGTGTCTCCCTAAGAGGAAGTAGAAATATACAGTGTACCTTTGATCTTGATGTCAGCCAGGACTTTGTCCTGTGTGCAGATGCCAACGACAAACACATCAAGGGCAGCGTCAACCGCCATCTCTATGACCTCAGCAACGATGCGTTTTGACCTTGTGGCTGTAACATTGACACCAACTACAGACACAGTAGAACACGATACACAACATCCCCTACACACATCTCATTAGAGAATATCATAAACAAGGATGTTAGCCAACCATAAGCAGCAAGTCTAATCTAGGCATATGTTAGAGACAACAACAAAATGCATGGCAAGGAAGAGATTACACATGAAAGTTGACGTGTGCAAATCCTAAGTGTCACATGCAAGAAAGGTAACAGAAATACATGAGACAAGACAATTTTATTCTCTAATAGCACACCATGATGTATGAAAAAAATATACAATACCCAGAGTACTTGCAAGTACTCATAACATCTTAAAGTAATAAGAACAGTCAATGCTAGTAAAACTTACCAATTATGATTTTCAATTTGCACATTCTTATTAGTTTATTTACATTATGAACGTTAAACAACACAGAAAACTTGAAAGTATTAACTTGATTAATAAAATAACTAGGCAGAAAGATATTTCTTTGGTATCTTGAGTCATATCTAAACAATAGATGAAATTCATCCTGAATCTCATTTCTATTACACAAAGTACAATACCTTTCATTTCTTTCAAATTGAACCATCTGCCTGTTTCAATAGGCAATTTTGTGTTACCCATCCTCAACTGAGGAAAAATAATTCTTAATCTTTTAATTTAACATTACTTTAAGACCTGCAAACAATCTACGTCCGCTGGTTTGCAGTGCATACTAAAAAGGGGTTCGCCGTGCAAACTGGGATTTATTTATTAGATTTTGCAAGACTTTGGCACAGGTGACCTCACATACACAGCTTAAATATTCGTGATAGTCACTCTTCGGATGTGTAGTTTGAACTGAAGATCTGTTATTCACTGCCATTGGACAAACATCGGCAGTATCCCATAATTTATAAAATCTTTATCAGCATCAAGTTGTTCCAGATTCTGACATTAATATTTACAGAAGTTTAGATACTCTTCAGTGTCATGATGTTTGATTACGTTGACCAAGGGCCTGAGAAGCTGTTCAAAGTTCTGTCGAACAAATATGGTAACTCTAAATGGTATCTAAATATGGTAACTCTAAATATGGTAACTCTAAATGGTATCTAAATATGGTAACTCTAAATGGTATCTAAATATGGTAACTCTAAATGGTATCTAAATATAGTAACTCTAAATGGTATCTAAATAGGGTAACTTTAAATGGTATCTAAATATGGCAACTCTAAATGGTATCTAAATGTCCTTTAATAAATAAGCTTTGTCTAAAACACACAGAACCATATGGAATGTTTCCTATTTCTGTAAAAATCAAATTAAAGAAAATCTATGCGAGTTATGGGTAACCTGTAACACTGGCACAAGTTTATAAGTTGTAAAAACATGCATGCACGCACGCACGCACGCACACACACACACAGCCACACCCATCTCTTGCTACACTTTCTGCATCACTTGTGTCTGTTTGAAATGCACCATGGGAAAAAGAACTCAAAGTCACCCACCAATACATAAAGTGACATTTGACACCACATGTTACCTTTCAACTTCTCTGCAGCTTTCAGAACAGCTGTTGTTTTCTTGTTAGCAAAAGCGAGAGCTGCTGTGTCAGCAGTGACCACGGTCTTGGTGGCGGCCCCTGGAAGGGGTTGGGGGGACTGGGGGGTGGGAGCCAGGGCGTCCTGCAGACTTTGGGCGAACTGAAGGAGACTACACATGGCCTGTTGGTGCAGCAGCACCTCAAGGGCAGTGAAGTGGGCGCTCAACTTCTGCTCTGTGTTGTTGTAGTCGCTCACAAACACTGGAGATTTGCGGTCCGTCTACAACACATTATCACCCACTAACTCATGGTCCATCTACAACACATTATCACCCACTAACTCATGGTCCATCTACAACACATTATCACCCACTAACTCATGGTCCGTCTACAACACATTATCACCCACTAACTCATGGTCCGTCTACAACACATTATCACCCACTAACTCATGGTCCATCTACATCACATTATCACCCACTCATTCATCTACAGCACATTATCTCTTACTCACTCACAGTCCGACTACAACACATTATTACCCACTCACTCACTCATGGTCCATCTACAACACATCACCCACTCACTCATCCATGGTCCATCTACAACACATAACTTATTCACTCATTCAAGGTCTGTTTACAATACATTATTACCCACTCACTCATCCAAGGTCCGTCTACAACACATTATCACACACTCGTGGTCCGTGTACAACACATTATCACCCACTCATGGTCTGTCTTCACCACGTCATCACCCACTCACTCACGGTCTATCTACAACACATTATCACCCACTCATTCACTCATTATCCATCTACATCAACATTCTCTGACCAACTAACTGATTGACTCACTCACTTACTCATGATCCAACAACACATTAAATTATGCCACCTACACATTACATTAAGCTGCCTACACATTACATTACCCAACCTATACATTACATTACCCCACCTACACATTACATTACTCCACCTGCACATTACATTACACCAAATAGACATTACATTAACCCACCTACAAATTAGTAGGCATTATTTTATTGAAACGGTCGATGTGTGAGATTTACAGATAGCTGCGTGAGGACATGAGCTGGAAGCCAAGTGTGTGAGTCTCATTCTGAATGTGTGACAGTTGCTAGGTCTGTTACACCTAGTACTCACTCACCTTGACAAACTCGACTGTGAGCAACTTGGCCGTGTTGTTAGCCTCTACGGCCGGTGTGTTGATCAGGTTAATCAGTGGGCCGTTGTTCAGCTCTGCAGACACACAGCATGCATTTGTGATGTAGTCAAGCAACGACTTAAAACTAAATTTTGAACGTGACAATCATTGTAGTATGCATTATGTGTTGGTTATTAGCATTGCTATTTACAATATCAAGTTAAAAAAATTCAAAATGATCATAGCCACCGATTAATGTATAAAAATGTTCAGAAATATTTGTAGTGCCACCAGCTGATATCAGTGTTGGGCAATTAATTACACTTAACTATCACAACATGTAGTCTAATATCTTAAAAACTCCATTTTGATCTCCTTTTAACCTCCTTGACTCCGGGGTTGTTAAACCACATTCTGCTAAGCGTTCTTCATAACTAAGGTCTCTCAGTTCTGGAATCATTTTAGTTGCTCTCCTCTGTATTCGTTCAAGCATATCTATATCCTTCTTACGATATGGTCTCCAAGCTTGTATATATAGTATTCTAAATGATGCATAACTATTGCTTTACACAGAGGTATAATTAGCTCTTTTTCCTTGTATGTTATATTTCTCCCAATCAACTCAAGAATTTGATTATCTTTGAAGCTGCAATACCATGCTCTGAAACTTTCATATCAGCACTTTTCTGTTACGGTAATACGTAGAACAGTATCTACCGTTTTATAGTTTACAAGTTCCCGTGTCCTGTGTGTAGGCATTTACATTTCCCAAAATTGAATAACATCTGCCATTTTTCAGACCATGTAACTAATTTGTCTAGATCGTTTTGTAAATGTTGTTTATCACCATCATCAACCTTTCTAAACACTTTTGTGTCATCCACAAATTTCAGTATGTTGCTTGTTATATTATCATCCAAGTTGTTGACTTATATTAAGAAAAATAAAGGTCCTAATACTGATCCTTGTGGTACCCCACTCAAAACTGATTTCCAGTTTGAAACCTCCCTGTCTACTATAACACCGCCTTCTGTCAGTCAGCCATTGTTCTATCCAGTCAATTATGCCGTCCCCAATACCATGGGCTTTTAATTAAAAAGTAATCTTTGACGTGGCACTTTATCAAACACTTTCTGAAAATCTAACTAGATAATATCTACTGATGATCCCACGTCTATCCACTTAGTGATTTCTTCCTAAAAACAACATATTTGTTAAGCATGACCTCGCTTTTAGGAATCCATGTTGAGATGGATTTAATAATTTATGCCTAACAATGAAGTCCACCATATGGTCTTTAATTAACCTATCTAATAATTCACAGCTCACTGATGTTAAACTCACCTGTCTGTAATTCTCCAATTTATTTATTGAACCCTTTCTAAACAATGGCATGATGTTTGCTTCTTTCCATTCAAAAGGAACCACTCCCTCTTTTAATGACAAGTTGAACACTCTTGCAAGTGGTACACTAATTTGTTGTACGGTTTCCCTTAGTAGTTTCGGCGGAATTCCATCCACTCCAGGTGATTTATTGTCCTTCACTGCCTTCATCACCAGCCTAAAGACACATGCCATAGAAGTGTAGGACTGACCTTTGAACTCAGTGTACTGCAGGAAGATGCCACCCAAATAGACAGTGGCATACATGTCAAAGGTCCTCATTTGTAGCCGCGTCCCCAGGGAGTCGATGACCAGCTTCAGGATGGGAATCTCCCGGCCCTCCTTGTACTGGGCCACACTCAGGCAGATCTGTACACAAACTAGACCTTAGTGCAATCCAGGGTGGGAATCTCCGGGCCCTCATTATACTGGGCCACACTCAGACAGATCTGTACACAAACTAGACCTCAGTACAATCCAGGATGGAAATCTCCTGGCCCTCCTTGTACTGGGCCACACTCAGACAAATCTGTACACAGAGTGGACCTTAGTACAAACCAGGATGGAAATCTCCCGGCCCTCCTTGTACTGGGCCACACTCAGACAAATCTGTACACAGAGTGGACCTTAGTACAAACTAGGATGGAAATCTCCCGGCCCTCCTTGTACTGGGCCACACTCAGACAAATCTGTACACAGAGTGGACCTTAGTACAAACCAGGATGGAAATCTCCCGGCCCTCCTTGTACTGGGCCACACTCACACAGATCTGTACACAAAGTAGAACTTAGTTCAACGTGTTGATGCCATACATAAATCATTCGACATGGGCTAAAACCGATCGATTTGTTTTTCATGTTTTTAGTCTCTTTGCGCTGTCGTTAAAATGTCAGACTATCAATCAACACAGGGTTGAACTCTCACCTCTTGAATCTCAAATGACACGTCTATGTTGGTGTGGTTGGTAAGGTCAAGGGAAGAGGTTGATGAAGACATTGACATCGGCTAAAACATAATAATAATAATGTGTATATGTGGCTAAAACATAATAATAATAATGTGTATATATGGCTACAACATAATAATAATGTGTATATGTGGCTACAATATAACAATGTGTATAAAACATAATAATAATAATGTGTGAGTATATATATATGCCTACATCTTAACAATAATATGTATACATGGCTAAACATAATATGTATATATAGCTATATGTATATATATGTATGTATGTATGTATGTATGTATGTATGTATGTATGTATGTATGTATGTATGTATGTATGTATGTATGTATGTATGTATGTATGTATGTATGTATGTATGTATGTATGTATGTATGTATGTATGTATGTATGTATGTATATGTATATGTATATGTATATGTATATGTATATGTATATGTATATTATATATATATATATATATATATATATATATATATATATATATATATATATATATATGGCTACAACTTAATAATAATATGTATACGTGGCTAAACATAATAATATGTATATATAGCTACAACATAATAATAAGAATAATGGATATATAGCACTGGTGTCTGCCTAGACAAGGTGTTCGTGTCACTCCATTCTCAGAGCAAGTTTTATGTGTTAATAAAGTTATTCATGTATCCGTAGTAGAAGTTTCTGCCTATCTGCAGTACAGTAGTTTTTTTCACAGAACACTAAAACTGATATTATAACAAATATCATTACCAGGAACTTGTTATTCCTATTTATATTTGCCATCACATGTGTGTGACTGACTGACCGTGCCGGGAGTGTTCGTCTTGATGACAGTCTTGCCAAGCAGTTGTTCGTCTGGCTCCACTAGGTCCGCGTCCTGCAAGCAATGGCGGACACAAACATGAGCTACCTCATGCGTGACTTGTGTTACACTTCACGCATGATTTGTCCTGCCTCATACACGACCTGTGTAAAGCATTAAATTAATCAATCAATCAGTCAATTAATCAAAACCCTTTACTGCAGACTCATCTACACACACATATGTAGCAATCCATCAAGAAAGCTTAAAGACTAAAAGTTGATGTGTTACATCTTCAACCAATGTAACCTAAGTCAGACTGTGACTTGTGTAAGACTGTTGTGTTACCTCAAGCAAGTTATACTTCCTGCATGACCTGGGTCAATATAACCTGCCTTTTGTGCAGTCAAAGCACTAAATACAGGCAGTATCAGACACAGTAGGCATAACACGTACAAACTTTAGACATGCCGACACAGAGTGATAATGAAACAGAGCAGATGGTAGCAGAAAGCTGTATGGGGTAGTAAATATGGAGAAGTAGGGTAGAGTAAGAAATGAGGGAGGGGAGGCAACAGTACAGTAACATGGAGTGGAGTAACATGGAGTGGAGTAACATGGAGCAGAGTAACATGGAGCGGAGTAACACGGAGCGGAGTAACATGGAGTGGAGTAACATGGAGTGGAGTAACATGGAGTGGAGTAACATGCATGTGGTAGAGTAACATGGGGTGTAGTAACATGGAGTGAAGTAGCATGGGGTGGAGAGTAACATGGAGTGGAGTAACATGGCATGAAGTAACATGGAGTGGAGAGTAACATGGAGTGGACTAACATGGAGTGGAGAGTAACACAGGGTGGAGAGTTTCACGGGGTGGAGAGTAACACGGGGTAGAGTAACATGGAGTGGAGTAACATGGAGTGCAGTAACACGGCGTGGAGTAACATGGAGTCAGTAGCAGAGAGCAAGTAGTGGGGCATACCAGGTACTAGTAGGGAACAGTAGGCAGGTAGTAATACACAATAGTGCAGTTTAATAGAGTAACAATTAGTAAAAAGTAATAAAGAGCAGGAAAAGAGGAAGGCAAAAATCAACACGGGGAAGGACTGTGGAAGTAGAGAGAAACCAACAGGGAGGGAGTTCTTGGAAAATGGCAGAGAACGTAGCTAGAGGTCATATGAAATGGCGGAAGTTACTAAGTGGCCTAATGTACCAACTAGGGTGAAGTTACTAAGTGGCCTAATGCACCATCTAGGGTGAAGTTACTAAGTGGCCTAATGCACCAACTAGGGTGAAGTTACTAAGTGGCCTAATGCACCAATTAGGGTGAAGTTACTAAGTGGCCTAATGCACCAACTAGGGTGAAGTTACTAAGTAGCCTAATGCACCAACTAGGGCACAAAGAGGATGAACACAATAACAGAGGATAGAATCAGTAACAGAAGTCATACGTAGCCAAGATTACTTACGTCGTCCTCCTCAGGAGCAGGGTCACTTTCAGGGAAGGGGACACTCTTGACAAGAAAATGGCAGAGAACGTAGCTAGAGGTCGTATGAAATGGCGGAAGTTACTGAGTGGCCTAATGCACCAACTAGGGTGAAGTTACTAACTGGCCTAATGCACCAACTAGGGTGACGTTACTAAATGGCCTAATGCACCAACTAGAGTGAAGTTACTAATTGGCCTAATGCACCAACTAGGGTGAAGTTACTAAGTGGCCTAATGCACCAACTAGGGTGAAGTTACTAAGTGGCCTAATGCACCAACTACGGTGAAGTTACTAAGTGGCCTAATGCACCAACTAGAGTGAAGTTACTAAGTGGCCTAATGCACCAACTAGGGTGAAGTTACTAAGTGGCCTAATGCACCAACTAGGGTGAAGTTACTAAGTGGCCTAATGCACCAACTAGGGTGAAGTTACTAAGTGGCCTAATGCACCAACTAGGGTGAAGTTACTAAGTGGCCTAATGCACCAACTAGAGTGAAGTTACTAAGTGGCCTAATGCACCAACTAGGGCACAAAGAGGATGAACACAATAACAGAAGTCATAAGTAGCCAAGATTACTTACATCGTCCTCCTCAGGAGCAGGGTCACTCTCAGGGAAGGGGACACTCTTGACAAGTACAAGAATCTCCTGTAGCCTCTTGTCTGACACGGGGACGACAAGTGACGGCAACACACCTTGCACTTTCAAACTGCAACAGACGTCACCAATAGAGATGTCACAGACACGACACATGGTACAATGCTTAAAACTGTTTCCACAATTCAACTTTTCACCCATCTCCTTTTAGTATCATTTTTTACGAAAAATCAAACCCATCTAGTATCCACAACGACATGCTCGCTCTAGTATCCACTACATTATGCTAGCTTTAGTATCCACTACAACATGTTAGCTCTAGTATCTACTACAACATGCCAGCTCTAGTATCCACTATGTCATTCTAGCTCTAGTATCCACTATGTCATGTTAGCTCTAGTATCCATTACGTTATGCTAGCTCTAGTATCCACTACGACATGTTAGCTCTAGTATCTACTACGACATGCCAGCTCTAGTATCCACTATGTCATTCTAGCTCTAGTATCCACTACGTCATGTTAGCTCTAGTATCCACTACGTTATGCTAGCTCTAGTATCCACTACGACATGTTAGCTCTAGTATCTACTACGACATGCCAGCTCTAGTATCCACTATGTCATTCTAGCTCTAGTATCCATTACGTCATGTTAGCTCTAGTATCCACTACGTTATGCTAGCTCTAGTATCCACTACGATATGCTAGCTCTAGTATCCACTACGATATGCTAGCTCTAGTATCCACTACAGCATGTTAGCTCTAGTATCCACTATGATATGCTAGCTCTAGTATCCACTACGACATGTTAGCTCTAGTATCCACTACGATATGCTAGCTCTAGTATCCACTACAGCATGCTAGCTCTAGTATCCACTACGATATGCTAGCTCTAGTATCAACTACAACATGTTAGCTCTAGTATCCACTACAATATGCTAGCTCTAGTATCCACTACAACATGTTAGCTCTAGTATCCACTACGATATGCTAGCTCTAGTATCCACTACAGCATGCTAGCTTTAGTATCCATTATGACACGCTAGTTCTAGTATCCACTACTACATGCTAGCTCTAGTATCCACTATGATATGCTAGCTCTAGTTTCCACTACAATATGCTAGCTCATTTGTAGAAATTTTTTATTTAGCTTTGGTGAAATCATCGGACAAACTATGTAATTTGTTTTAACTGGGCATTTGACCAAAAATGGCAAAAGTGGCTCTGCTTCTACATATAATGACAACTATTCTTGCTTTCGTATGTTACCCAATCTAACGATCAAAGTAAACTATTTCAATGAGCTTAACAAAACTATGCACTCTTCTACTAAACCGAAACCCTGTCAACCAACTGCACATATTATTTAACTATTCACGTACTACAGATCTGAATCTCAACCAACCTGATTCGCAATGGGCTAAATGAATTGAGAGGGTACTTTAAGCACCCCTTCTCAATCTAACTGCCCATGGGTATAAAGTGGGTGGCAGTGGTAGTTTTGTCCGACACACTGACCTGGGTAGGTTCTTGTCTTGGATCATACACTTGTGGAGAGTGACGTCCAGTTTGACCGGCTTCAGGACATGCATGGGAGTGTGTGTGTCTCGCACTGACCGCCAGTCCTCACCTGGGGACAAACACGTGAGGTGTCAACAAACAGAAAGGTAGTAAAGTAAACGTAGGTTCTTATATAGTGCGGTACCCAGCCCTTTACACTTCACCCCCGGCAGACCTGTTCAATCCAATGCCAACTTGACTCCTCTGGGAAGCATTCAGCCATGCTGCAATTACTGCACAAAGACATTGTTCACATATCTGTCTCTAGCAAGGTACTCACACAACTGAGAGTCAGTTATTCTAACTGCCACATGACAAAAACATGTAGTGGTGACAAATAGATGACAGAGCCAACTGTTGACAGGGACACTTACTCGTCACCAATATGAAAAACAACTAGACAGGTATCACACAAGAATGATGCGAACAACATTCACTGGCAGCAACATAGGACAAATGTAGAGCTCTTCAGTGGAAATAATAAAGCTACAGACAGGATATGGGAAAGAAGGCTAAGATTTGTTGGGTACTGACACATTATGGACAGTCCTGGGGCAGTCAGCACATGGAAGAGGAAGCCAAGGCAGACCAGCCTTAACATTTATCGACTGTCTAAAGGACGATGTGGGACTGGGGCCTGGAGAGCTGAAAATGAGGGACAGACATGTCCGGAGACAGATGGTTGGAGCCTGTGGAATTCAACCCCAGTGACCAACATGAGTGAGTAGGTGAGTGAATGAGTGAGCAGGGTTGAAAATAATCATGATTTTAAAATATAAATAAAAAAATCAAGATTTTTTTATTTAAATCAGACTTTTTTTATTTAAAAAAAATCTGGTATATAGAAATTTATATAGATGTTTATATTTAAAAACTCTTTCAAACGTGTTCTATTCAAATCGATTTGGGTACTTGTCTTACAGAGGGTACATGATTTTTGCTTATATAAAGACATTAGACAATGTCCACAAGGCCTCACCCCCTGTAGTTGCACAATCTATCTTGGAAAGGAAAGCATGCTGTGTGTCTGTGGCTGTAGCAGTATATATTATTTGCTGAGAGGGTGGATTAGCACCTGTCTAGGGCTCTGTGTACTCCAACCAGACTGCAAACTGGTACAGTATTAAACAATTGTAGCCCAGACTGTCAACATACTGAATTGGTAACAACTAGCACAAGCTCTAAATAAGTGTACTTTAACTCAGGGCTTCTGATTTGAAAAGATACTTCCTCTGGAAGACAAGTTTGTGTGGCTTCACTGCATTCAGAAAGGGAATAGCTAAAACATACACAATATCATAACATATTTGACTGTCAGGCTATCTGGTGACAATACAGCTACACACGTGTGTGCGCTTTGTGGTTTTGTATGTTTTTTTAATTGCTTGTAAACAATTATTTGTGTTTAATTCATATAAATCAGCGATTAAAAAAATCGGAAGTAAAAAAAATCACAAATCAGTGATTTTTTTGGAGTAATTTAAATCAAATGATTTAAATCAAACAACCTGTGAGTGAGTGATTGGGTAATTGAGTGATTGCATGATTGATTGATCAATCAATCGAGGGTTTATGACAGCACCTGAACAGTAGGACAGGTGACAATGCCTATGAGCCTACCTGCTTTGACATAGAGTAATTGAACTCTTTGGAGCGAGACTTCAAATATATCGTAGGCTTTCTTCTGTATCTCATCGTAGTTCAGCTGCAACACAATGTCTCGTGTGAACAAACATTAGGAGAGCAACATGAACAAAACAGTGGAGGTGTATGAGCAATGTTTATCATATGTGATAATTTCTGAACAGCACCAATGAGTCATACCAAGCATTCATGTTTAACACACGTTGGTCAATAGTATTCATTTCTGAACAACACCAATGAGTCATACCAAGCATTCATGTTTAACACACGTTGGTCAATAGTATTCATTTCTGAACAACACCAATAAGGCATACCAAGCATTCATGTTTAACACACGTTGGTCAACAGTATTCATTTCTGAACAACACCAATAAGGCATACCAAGCATTCATGTTTAACACACGTTGGTCAACAGTATTCATTTCTGAACAACACCAATGAGGCATACCAAGCATTCATGTTTAACACACGTTGGTCAACAGTATTCATTTCTGAACAACACCAATGAGGCATACCAAGCATTCATGTTTAACACACGTTGGTCAACAGTTTTCATTTCTGAACAACACCAATGAGGCATACCAAGCATTCATGTTTAACACACGTTGGTCAACAGTTTTCATTTCTGAACAACACCAATGAGGCATACCAAGCATTCATGTTTAACACACGTTGGTCAACAGTATTCATTTCTGAACAACACCAATGAGGCATACCAAGCATTCATGTTTAACACACGTTGGTCAACAGTATTCATTTCTGAACAACACCAATAAGGCATACCAAGCATTCATGTTTAACACACGTTGGTCAACAGTATTCATTTCTGAACAACACCAATGAGGCATACCAAGCATTCATGTTTAACACACGTTGGTCAACAGTATTCATTTCTGAACAACACCAATAAGGCATACCAAGCATTCATGTTTAACACACGTTGGTCAACAGTATTCATTTCTGAACAACACCAATAAGGCATACCTAGCATTCATGTTTAACACACGTTGGTCAACAGTATTCATTTCTGAACAACACCAATGAGGCATACCTTTATACATGTCTTTAATGACGATGTGGGTGACCTTAACTGATGGTAGATAGGAGGCTGAATGACTTGAGATAAAGAAAACTAGCACAGAGATGAGCTTATCGAGGAGAATAGTGAGAAGCCAAATGACGTGGGCTGGACACTTGGTGTGAATGGAGGTTGGCTGACTACCAAAGAGAGCTGAGGTAATGAAACAGTGTGTCTGCTGGAAAAGGGTTAGATCACATTTAAGATGAGAAAATTGCATTAAGTGGGATGTTAGACAGGTGGAGGAGGATGAAAAGTGGAGAGAACAGCTGCCAATACAGATCAATGGAGAGAACAGCTGTCAATACAGATCAGTGGAGAGAATAGCTGCCAATACAGATCAGTGGAGAGAACAGCTGCCAACACAGATCAATGGAGAGAACAGCTGCCAACACAGATCAGTGGAGAGAACAGCTGCCAATACAGATCAGTGGAGAGAACAGCTGCCAATACAGATCAGTGGAGAGAACAGCTGCCAATACAGATCAGTGGAGAGAACAGCTGCCAATACAGATCAGTGGAGAGAACAGCTGCCAATACAGATCAGTGGAGAGAACAGCTGCCAATACAGATCAGTGGAGAGAACAGCTGCCAATACAGATCAGTGGAGAGAATAGCTGCCAATACAGATCAGTGGGGAGAATTGCTGCCAATACAGATCAGTGAGGAGAATTGCTGCCAATACATATCAGTGGGGAGAATAGCTGCCAATACAGATCAATGGAGAGAACAGCTGCCAATACAGATCAGTGGAGAGAACAGCTGCCAATACAGATCAGTGAGGAGAATTGCTGCCAATACAGATCAGTGGAGAGAATAGCTGCCAATACAGATCAGTGGAGAGAACAGCTGCCAATACAGATCAGTGGAGAGAATAGCTGCCAATACAGATCAGTGGAGAGAATAGCTGCCAATACAGATCAGTGGAGAGAATAGTTGCTAATACAGATCAGTGGGGAGAATTGCTGCTAATACAGATCAATGGAGAGAATAGCTGTCAATACAGATCAGTGGAGAGAATAGCTGCAAATACAGATCAGTGGAGTGAATAGCTGCCAATACAGATCAGTGGAGAGAACAGATGTCAATATAGATTAGTGGAGAGAATAGCTGCCAATATAGATCAGTGGAGAAAATAGGTGCCAATATAGAACATTAGTATAAAAACTAATTGGCCTCACCACTTTATAAAAAGAACTTTAAGGAAGATCATATACTGTATTCGACCTATTAAGCATACATGCCGTAATTAAAAGCTGTACACCCTTTTTTAATCAGCAGGATCCATAATTATTGTCATTTGACTAGTGTGGAACAACTGAAGTGTCGCCATCTGGTATTGAACAGTTGGCACCACTTTTCAGTTGTTCGACACTATGACACCACTAGTGTTAAACAGATACCTTATTGTTTAGAGAAACAAGTGTTGGTGTACTCTTATAAGAGCAGATTCCTTGACATTTTTCCATGGCCCAATTTCAAGCGTACTGTAAGCTTATTAGGTAGAATACAGGATATGTTCTTGGCTGATACTAAACATTCCACACAACACAACAGCTGCATCAGTAGTTGACATGTCACATATTCCAATATGCCA
Source organism: Lamellibrachia satsuma (assembly GCA_033239005.1). Lineage (NCBI taxonomy): Eukaryota > Metazoa > Annelida > Polychaeta > Sabellida > Siboglinidae > Lamellibrachia > Lamellibrachia satsuma. The sequence goes on from BSQZ01000041.1 coordinate 253,920, forward strand.
CAGATAATGTCAACATTTCTTAATCAATGACATTACATGGCAGTGTATCCGCTGGTATATGACACGGGAGGTGGGTCACTTCGCTGTTTTTATTCACCCCCTCCCTCGCCCAATATAAAAGATAACACATAAAAGCACACAAAGGTACACTTATTTCCAATGTGTTCCCAAAGTCATTGCATGCTAACACCATTACACATGTTTACTCTGTCTCCGTCTAACCTCAAGGGAAAAAAAATTAAACACCCTTCAAAATGCACCAGAATGCACATTTTTAAGCTAATGTTAAAAAAACAAGGGTGCACGCCCTGTCCACCCTGGCGAGGACCCCTCCCCACCCTGCCATAATCTTACCCAGGGGAAACACTGCACAGCATCACATAAACTACATCACTAATTTACTGTGTGAAGATAAACTCTGACCTGCTGGTTGCTGTCAGGTTCTGTCGGTGACGGCAGGGCTGACAGTCTCTGCTGCTTCACGCTGTCAATCTTGAACTCACCCAGGTCCATCACTAGCATGTTGCAGTTGCTGCGGAGACAAAGTGGAATTAAAACTCCATCTTCAACTGATTTAGATTTTGTGAATCCAGTTCATCCATGTCCAAATATGTAGGGTGTGAATAGTCTATGTAACATCCGCAGTCAATTAAAAAATGCATATTTCTGTTCAAATCAACGGAAGAATTGACTTTAGTTGTAAAATAAGGCTCAAAATAGTGGATATTCAAAATGGTAAACACCATGTGGGTCAAATTATATAATTAAATATATCTATTAATTGAATGTAACAATTAACATGTGCTTCTATGTAACTAAAATGCCATATTTACTGTGAGTCAATTCAAACATACTGCTATCGCCACATTAAGGACAATTTTTATATTGTTAATTTGCTCAATTAGAACAATTAGAACACTGCACTGTAACATTAGATATAACAAGCACATATTGTCACGTTATCACAATATAATAATAATAGTGATTGAACTTCTAATGCATAATTACTTTTAAGGACAACCTTGAGAAGTGGGGAATAATTGTTATTTTGTCAATTTGGCTTAGACAATGCACTTAGATTTCCAAACATGAGAAATACCAAGATGCACTGATGCATAAACAAGAGGCCTACTTACTTCTGATAGACCCCCTCTTGAGGCAGGATGATGTAGGACGGCTGGAAGTTGACTTTGATGTCAGCGTAAGTTCTCGTCTCGACAGCGTGTCGCAGGCCCGTGGCTGTCTGCTCCTTCAACTCCTCAAACCGCGACATGGCTGAGGTCCGCAGTCTGCAAGGAACCACATGTACAGGAAACACCACACATACAACACACACCACACATACAACATACACCACACATACAGGACACACCACACATACAACACACACCACACATACAACACACACCACACATACAACACACACCACACATACAACACACACCACACATACAACACACACCACACATACAACACACACCACACATACAGGAAACACCACACATACAACACACACCACACATACAGGAAACACCACACATACAACACACACCACACATAAAGGAAACATCACATACAGGAAACGCCTCACATACAGTGGACACCACAAAGTTAACACCTCACATACAGTGGACACCTCAAAGTTAACACCTCACATACAGTGGACACCACAAAGCAAACACCTCGTATACAGTGGACACCACAAAGTAAACACCTCGCATACAGTGGACACCACAAAGTAAACACCTCACATACAGTGGACACCACAAAGTAAACACCTCACATACAGTGGACACCACAAAGTAAACACCTCGCATACAGTGGACACCACAAAGTAAACACCTCGCATACAGTGGACACCACAAAGTAAACACCTCGCGTACAGTGGACACCACAAAGTAAACAGGATTTTATTATTACTAGTGACTCACTGTTTGAGGTGGACCCATTCTGGAGGCTTGAAGAACTCAGCCAGGTGGTTGACTGTGCTCTGAGAAACATCACAACGACAATGTCAATCACACATGTTAATCAACTCTCTGCCTAATTATCTTAGCATTTTCGAACACCGCACATAAATAAAATTAGCCAAGATCCACAGTTTGAAAGACATGACATGTGGTAATATAATGTACTTTTGGAAGGCAAACACCATCTAACGTTTACTGTATGTCTTCAATAATGATTAATGGTGTGGATGTGCACTGACTGATACAGAACATTCCACACATTATAACAACGAAAATGTATGGTGTATTTTCGTGTGGTTATTTTAACAATGTTTGAAATCTTAGCATCAGTTTTCAAATAATACCTGGTTTTTTTTCTGTATAATTCAACAACAGCATGTAAGTTGGTACCAGTTATAGTTGGTTTATAACATACACGTCTTGTCCTCCACCATAAATAACTGAACTGTATTTGTTTATGTCATGTCCTAGATGTAAAGAAACACATTTAGCAATACTGTACATGGGACATTTAGCAATATTACACACAGGACATTTGGCAACATTATACACAGGACATTTGGCAACATTATACACGGGACATTTGGCAATATTATATACAGGACAATTGGCAATATTATACACAGGACATTTGGCAATATTATACACGGGACATTTGGCAACACAGTTCACTCACAGCATCATAGACAATCTCAACTGGTTGAGTCGACACATTCACAATCTGGTCAAAGTCACTGTTGAGTGGATTTGTCTCAAACTTGACGTCCAGCAGGTGGTGACACTTGTCTCTGCCGGTGTCAAGCGACGCCACTAAGACAGTATCTCTGTTGACATTGGGGTGTGGCAGCCCTGACATCATCAGGGAGTCAATGGTAGACGCCACGCTGCAACACAGGTCATTCAGCTATACAGAGGTGTCTGATTTCATCTAGACAGGTATTGTGCTTGTTAATGATAAATAATAATACATAGTTCTTTCATAGTAAAGATTACACAGATCAATGCTTTTTACAATAAAATAATAAATAAATAAATATGTACATAATCATAATAGCTTATAATCAAATATTAAAAATACTATAACATTTGGTCATGATATGACTGATATCACATTACAGGTATTTCCACTGATAAGTCGTATTCTTGGTGCCATTAATCCAACATATTTCACATATATCTAGTCTGTTAGATAACGTGTGTACCTGATGGCATTGGCTGATGGTCGCTGCTTGAAGTCAGCACACAGGTTGTTGAGATGAAGTCTCAGGATGCCCTCACTGTCTGTCACCCTCCGGTCCTTCAGACTCACGGTGAATTGCTTCAGGGCAGCGTTCACCTTTATCGCCTCAAACTGTATGCAACGACCAAACAAGTTGCAATACAGACCATCAATTTCACAACTTATTGTGCCTAAAACAAAACTTAACTTGGGCAAACGTGCTTTCTCTGTCGTTGCAACTAGGGTCTGGAATGAACTCCCCAAACTTTGAAAACGTCTGAAACTACAGCTATTTTCCCAGAAAAAAAAACATTTATTCCAAATTACATTTCCAACATAAATCTTCGGTTGTCGCTCGTTCTGATAATGACTTTTGTGCATCCCTGTTCACGATTATGCTTAATTATTCTGTTTTGTTGTGCCTCTGAGCTCAGATTCCTGAGAATACAGCACCATAGAAGTTAATTATTATTAATTAAAGGTAAATTTTTTTTAAATCCTATGTATAAAGTATTGATTACAGCATGCTAACTTCTTTGTGCAAACGTGTTATTTAGTTTTGATCAAATCATCGGACACGCTATAAAATTATTTTTTACCAGATCTGGTCAAAATTGAGAAAAAAAGGGCAAAAGTGATCCATCCCACTATTGCAAGTCAATCCTGTTGATGATTTCAACAAAAGCAGTTTTCTTGTATTAAACCAGCAGTGCACATTACTTAAACTATTCACACACAACATATATATATATATACATATATATATATATATATATATATATATATATATATATATATATATATATATATATATATATATATATATATATATATATATATATATATATATATATATGAAGTTTTAACAGTATACTAATACAACAATATCATTTGGAGACATAAACGTTGTTATCTTTCAACCGTATTTAGTCTGGTATTATTTGTTACTAAACACAATTTATTTTCACAACCAAATTTTTCTAATAAATCACAATAAAAGACTGAGAGCAACATTGTATCACCTGCTTCGGCAAGTTCGGGTCGACATCCTCTTCATCGTAGCCAATGGCTGCATACAACTTGGCCTTCTCTTCCGGAGTCATCAACTTCTTAACATCAATGCCTTCAAACAGTCACCACAAGACTTTAGATATAGTACTGATTTTCCATTGAAACCAAAGGTAAAAGTCATTCCAGCATTCCACACTGTGTGCAAAATTACAACTCGGTTTTAATAAAAACTGTACACTTTAAATGTTATTGTCTTCAGTAACAGTTTTGTCAGATTCTACAATTTTGTTTTCAGGATAATCAACAAACAAACTGGATTTTATCTACGTACACCGGGGATCCTTCCACCATTGACACGTGTATATCCTGCCAACCAGCTACTAGAAATTTGAACCTGTGCACTGCACAACTGTCGTAGTCCATAAATGTGCTGATTGACTATTTTATCATGGCATAAAAAGTGCTTTGAAGGAAGAACTGTGTCAAGTCAATATCGCTGGCACTTTATTCGTCAGACATGAATTCAGAAATAAATTAATGATCTGTTGCCAATTGACCATTAGCTCTTTGTAGTATTTCATAAAGCCACAAGATTAAAGGTACAAGGTTTGACTGTTGTTGCCATAAAACGATGTCTTATATTATAAATTACATCTACAGAAGTGGCTGTAAGTTTAGGACATCAGTTAAAACAGTCGTTCCGTCGTAGCATGTGAACAAAAGTGTCCCTTCCACTTTCATTGTTTTGCTCTTTACTGTAATTCTAGACTAACGTTTCTGGTGTGTGTTTAGAAAGCAGCTTATCCTGTAAGTGCTGCAATCACTGAACTTGTAAATGAGAGATTGCCAATCTGAGACATGTAAAATATTTTACATTCGTCAACTGATACAGGGTCAGTTTGAGGTTACGTACAATTCAAATGCCCCAATTCGTTGATGTTTTTTTCGATCTCAAGGTACATATAAATCAAAAATGCTACACGCCATTGTTGTAGTATATTTACAACAAGAAATTGCATAAAATGGGAATTCAACAGGCCGAAAAATCATCCAATGAAAAACCAATATATTTCAACTTAAATAAAGCCAATAACTGCTGTAAAGTGATATACATTGTTAAACTCATTTTGTATGAATATTATTTTTAACCAACAGAGATGTTACAAATACCAGTACATTCAGTGTCACAATTCCGAAAAAAAAAAATGGGGGGACCAAAAACTCATGGGTAAGAAACAACTGCATTTTCGAATTCCTTTTTTTATACATTTTCTGACAGTAAATTTACTACAGCAATAAAGATTTAAAACATAACACTGTTAATTTAGATGTACTTTGAGAGAATTTGGTTTACAAAAGCTCCAACTAGCTGCATCTCAGTTAACCATAGAAAACAGAACTTTTCCTTTAGGTGCCTGTACATTTGGCCTAAATATCAGTGTAAATTTTAAGACGATACATTACAAAATATTATGTACATCACAATATTGTATGCGTGTGTACAGCTGAGTGAGAGAGGAGGAAGAGGGGTAGAGAGAGGGAGGAGAGAGGGAGAGGGGAAGGAGGGAGAGGAAGAGAGGGAGAAAAAGGGAGATGTTGACTGCACCAGTTTCCGTTTCTGTGGATGCGCTCTGCCACCATCCTCCAAACCAGCTCGACACAAAGCCTTTCTTGTGCTTCTGGTCTTCCTGCACCTGCAACAAGTCGACTCAATAAGAATAGAGAGCTACGGCACCAGGAACATGTCTTCCCAGTTTGGTACAACCTCGACTTGAAGACATGTTATGTAACAACAATTGGAGCCATTATATTGCCTTTTGGCCACATGACAGATGACACAAGTGCACGTATAATCAGAGAAAGATGGGGTAGAGATGACCTTATTGGGGCGTGGGTTAGGGTAACTTCTAGTAGAGCGAATGTCATAAGAGTGTCTTGTCATGTGCTCACCAGTAGATCTGCCTGTCGCCGCATCAACATAATGTTGAACACATTCAGCTCCCTCTCATATTTCTGCAACATAGAACAGACAGTGTCAGCAATCCACATCAGACAACCCTTGTCTGCAGGCATGGCTGGCATATGTTAGTGTGTGTGTGCGTGCGTGCGTGCGTGCGTGTGATCACGCGCGCGTGCGTGTGTGTGCACGCATGCATGCGAGGAATACTGTAACATATATTATCAAACAAGTTTACTTCAATGCAGTTGCACATCTTTCTTGAAATTACTTTAAAACACATGATTTTAAGCCATCATGCAACATCAATGTCTAACTACATCATCAGCAAATAAGAGAGTGACACTGGACAGGATGCAAATAAGAGAGTGACACTGGACAGGATGCAAATAAGAGAGTGACACTGGACAGGATGCAAATAAGAGAGTGACACTGGACAGGATGCAAATAAGAGAGTGACACTGGACAGGATGCAAATAAGAGAGTGACACTGGACAGGATGCAAATAAGAGAGTGACACTGGACAGGATGCAAATAAGAGAGTGACACTGGACAGGATGCAAATAAGAGAGTGACACTGGACAGGATGCAAATAAGAGAGTGACACTGGACAGGATGCAAATAAGAGAGTGACACTGGACAGGATGCAAATAAGAGAGTGACACTGGACAGGATGCAAATAAGAGAGTGACACTGGACAGGATGCAAATAAGAGAGTGACACTGGACTGGATGCAAATAAGAGAGTGACACTGGACAGGATGCAAATAAGAGAGTGACACTGGACAGGATGCAAATAAGAGAGTGACACTGGACAGGATGCAAATAAGAGAGTGACACTGGACAGGATGCAAATAAGAGAGTGACACTGGACAGGATGCAAATAAGAGAGTGACACTGGACTGGATGCAAGTGGAACAGGGTAATATTCACATGTATTATCAAATAAGTTCATTTCTTCTAGTACAACATCTTTTTAAAAATTACTTAAAGCACATGATTTTAAGTCAACATGCAACTTAGGTGTCTAAATACATTATGAGTCTGATAAAGTCACTATGCAGCCAATGTGTATACCTCTAGTTTCTCCTTAAGAGGTGCTGGTATCTTGCTTCCAGCCAGCTGTTTCTGCCTGTAAGCTTCCTTGTATTCGCGGCACACTTTGCGGTGACGCTTCATGTTTTCCCACGACCACATGTTGCGTCGGGGCCGAACCGTTTCCCCCAGGGTGGACTCGTAGGCAAAGTGCCACCTGCAGTGATTGTTAAAGGTCAGCTCGTATGGACAGTGCAGAATATCATACAGGTAAAACATATTATTTCCCACATTATACTATTTGCCGATGACTGTCTGCTGTTCAGGACAATTGAAAGTGTTGCTAACACAGTTGATCTTTAAAATAATCTCTGTAAAATGTCACTCTGGGCCCGGAAATGGCAAATGATTTTTAATCCAGATAAATACTATACATGCCATATGTATAAAAACCAAAAGCCCACTAAAAATGGATTATGTCATGGAAGGGGTCACTCTCAAGTCTGTCAGTCACATTCCATATCTTGGAGTCGAATTACAGCGAGATCTCAAATGGAAAACCCACATCGATAACATAACCTCTAAAGCAAATAAAACTCTGACTAATGAAAAAAAACCTACATAAGTGCTCACAAGAAGTAACGGTGAAAGCACGCACCCCCCTTGTCAGGCCTAGGCTTGAATATTCCTCAGCCATAGGGGACCCATACTGTAAAGGTCAAATTAATCAAATGGAAAAAATCCAATGCATGGCTGCCCGTTTATTGTACTCCACGATTACTCTAGAGAATCCAGTGTTCCTAGTACGTTGTCCACACTTAACTGGCCAACCCTCCAAAATAGAAGGAAAGTTACAAGACTGTGGGTCTTCCACAAAGCCATACACCATAAAATCGCTGTCACCTTGCCAGACTGCCTTAAAATGTCTACTCGCCACACTAGATCAAGCAATTGTCACCACTTCATTCCTCCAGCAGTTAATTCTGACTTGTTCAGGTACAGTTTCTTTCCACGCACAGTTATAGACTGGAATTCCTTAAGCCCTGAAGTTTCCAACAGTGAAAAAACCTCCAGTTGTTAAAGCTTATTGAATAAAAGGGTTAAAACAAAACCATGGACACAGTGTGTGGAGCCGACCACTATCCATGACTGGTCGTTGACTGGTTATTGACTCACCATCGCCGTCGGTCCTTGAGACAGGCCACCTGTGGGTGATACTTGCGGAACTTGGCTCCAAGAGTCAGTCTCTCTCTCGACTCCAGCAACTCCATGACGTCACTGTACTGCAAGAGTCAAACATTACAAGTCACTGTACAGTGAGAGTCAAACATCACACCAAGTCAATGTACTGCAAGAGTCAAACATTACAAGTCACTGTACAGCAAGAGTCAAACATCACACCAAGTCAATGTACTGCAAGAGTCAAACATTACAAGTCACTGTACAGCAAGAGTCAAACATCACACCAAGTCACTGTACTGCAAGACTCAAACATCACAGCAAGTCACTGCACTGCAACACACATCATACCAAGTCAATGTACTGCAAAGTACTAGTGTCAGAACAATCTCCAAGTTGTCTACATGGTCTCTGACAAGTACAAAACAATGTTCACTTAGTCCCACGTAAGAATCAGAACAATCACTCCAGGTATTCTACTTGGCAAGTACCAGACACATCTCCCACTGTGGTACATTTACTCTCTCACAAGTACCAGACACATCTCCCACTGTGGTACATTTACTCTCTGACAAGTACCAGACACATCTCCCACTGTGTTACATTTACTCTCTGACAAGTACCAGACACATCTCCCACTGTGGTACATTTACTCTCTCACAAGTACCAGACACATCTCCCACTGTGGTACATTTACTCTCTCACAAGTACCAGACACATCTCCCACTGTGGTACATATACTCTCTGACAAGTACCAGACACATCTCCCACTGTGGTACATTTACTCTCTCACAAGTACCAGACACATCTCCCACTGTGGTACATTTACTCTCTCACAAGTACCAGACACATCTCCCACTGTGGTACATTTACTCTCTCACAAGTACCAGACACATCTCCCACTGTGGTACATTTACTCTCTCACAAGTACCAGACACATCTCCCACTGTGGTACATTTACTCTCTCACAAGTACCAGACACATCTCCCACTGTGGTACATTTACTCTCTCACAAGTACCAGAACTAAAGCAAAATATCCACAAGGAGTATATTTAATCCCTGGTGAGTACTAAACATGTATTCCCAAGGAAGCCGCCTACTCCTATAGGGGTAAGACCACAGTTGACCTTCCTGTTTATTGTTTCACACGAATGTAGGGCGTATGAAATTGTAAAATGGGAACTTAATAAATTAATATTATCTGACATGAGTGCCTTTGAGCAGGAATATTCACAGGTTTGTTTGTAGAAGCTATTGGCTGTGAAACAGTGCATTTTTTATAGAGTTTAACTGGCGGAGGGATTTATGGGAATTTTTCTGCTATGGGCCACGTGGGCGCATGAATACATGGCTATTTTTGTCAAAATTGATAGGCATCGCACGTCGGGGCGATTTAAAAGAGCTGGAGGTATGTGATTTTGATAAAATTTGGTCAGTATATCAATGAGATGATGGCAGTTGCTGTGGAAAATTTTCAGAATTTTTGATGGTCACGTTTTCTTATAATCAGACAAAACATTAACATTGCCACCAATGCAATTCTCAACTGTGGTCTGACTCCTATAGATGAGAACTAGATAAATACTGTGTGTGGAAGATCATTCCGGGCACGGATTAGGCTCATCGACCACCTACGGACATATTGAAACCAAGACAATAACAACCCTGGTTGATGATAGATATGGTCTTGTTTGCTTTGCCACAGGATGAACAAGAAGATAACTATTTCCAAGGCGCCTACCTGGTCCCTGGTGAGTACCAGAGCAATTTCCTGGAAGATGATATTGAGTAGCATCTTTGGGATCTCATAGTCGCGCTTCTGAGGTTTCGTACACAGCTGAATCTGAGCCCCAGACGAGATCGGTTGCACCACTAAACACAAACAATACGTTTAAAATTGTTAGCAGAGCACAACCTTTCATACAATCTTAAAGTCAACTTTCTTGTCATGAAACTGAATCCCAAAATCATGAAATATTGTTTGAAGGCTAGACATTTTCCCAGATGACGTCTTGCATACTAGTTTGATTGATGTAAGGCTAAGGATGAAGAAAAGCCTGCAGTATACTTACAGTATTCGTACTTGGTGTGTTGCTTGGCACTTGCAATGTTCTTTTGCAGTATTTGCTGCACACAAGGGTCATTACATTACATTACATTACATTAACGATATATTCTTATATAGCACGGTATCTAGTCCCTATTTAAAGCACCTTACACCTCAATCCTGGCAAACCTGCTCATTACAATGCAAACTCGACTTTTCTTGGTCACTACAATTACTGTGCGAAGACTGTTTGTTCATATATCCACCACTGTCTGTAGACAGGTACTAATTTACAGCTGAGTGAACTGTGGCAATGTGGTGTGAACAAAACTGACAAAGCTTTGAATTGGCAGCAAGAGGATTTGAACCCGGGTTCTCTAAATTAAGAGTAGGATGTTCCAACCGCTACACTACTGAGTCCCACACAATTACATTACTTCAATAACAGTGAAGAAACAGTACAAAGCAATTTAATTATATTTAATCATAATTCATTACAATACATTGCTATAAGAGTTGTTTTCGAATCTTTAAAACATTCTTACCAGGATGTTTTTGCACTGTTAAAAATTAAAACAATAATACACTTGAGATATTTCACAAAGACAAGTATATTTACCTACTTGAGATATTTCACAAAGACAAGTATATTTACCTGTCTCTTCTCGAGAGGCAGATCCACATACATGTCACTAAGACTGTTCCAGTAGAGGCCAAGACTGTTCAACTTGATAGACTGAAACACAAGTAATAGTTCAACCTAATAGACTGAATGGACTGAAACACAAGTAATAATTCAACTTAATGGACTGAATGGACTGAAACACAAGTAATAATTCAACTTTACAGACTGTGAAATAAGTAATAACTCAACTTGATTAACTGAAACACTAGTAATACTTCAACTTGATGGACTGAAACACAAGTAATAGTTCAACTTGATGGACTGAAACACAAGTAATAGTTCAACTTGATGGACTGAAACACATGTAATAGTTCAACTTGATGGACTGAAACACAAGTAATAGTTCAACTTGATGGACTGAAACACAAGTAATAGTTCAACTTGATGAACTAAAACACTAGTAATAGTTCAATTTAATGGACGGCCGCAATTCAAAGACACATTTTAATTCTGAATTCTCCATTGTTTCAATATTAATATCAATTTATCTGGGAAGAACTACAAAAATCATTCCATTGTTAATGGTGTCATAATCGGGGTTGACATCAGATGGAATTTCAATGTATAAACATCGCCATTCTGCAGCAGAATAGATATGAGAAGAGGCTGAGATTCACTGGACAAACAGCTTCCAAGGGAGAAGGACAACAAAATTCTCTGGGAGAGGACCAAACAGCTTCCAAGGGAGAAGGACAACAACATTCTCTGGGAGAGGACCAAACAGCTTCCAAGGGAGAAGGACAACAACACTCTCTGGGAGAGGACCAAACAGCTTCCAAGGGAGAAGGACAACAACATTCTCTGGGAGAGGACCAAACAGCTTCCAAGGGAGAAGGACAACAACACTCTCTGGGAGAGGACCAAACAGCTTCCAAGGGAGAAGGACAACTACACTCTCTGGGAGAGGACCAAACAGCTTCCAAGGGAGAAGGACAACAACACTCTCTGGGAGAGGACCAAACAGCTTCCAAGGGAGAAGGACAACAACATTCTCTGGGAGAGGACCAAACAGCTTCCAAGGGAGAAGGACAACAACACTCTTTGGGAGATGACCAAACAGCTTCCAAGGGAGAAGGACAACAACAGTCTCTAGGAGATGACCAAACAGCTTCCAAGGGAGAAGGACAACAACAGTCTCTAGGAGATGACCAAACAGCTTCCAAGGGAGAAGGACAACAATAGTCTCTAGGAGATGACCAAACAACTTCCAAGGGAGAAGGACAACAACACTCTCTAGGAGAGGACCAAACAGCTTCCAGGGTAGAAAGAAGTCAACAAGAGAAAACCCCATCCAGTATCACCAGACAGTCACTTCCAGGGAACCCCCACGGGAAGAGAAAAAGAGGACAGCCTATAAACACCCGGCAGCGAGACCTTTAAGCAGAAATTATAAGGAGATGGGTTACACCTGGAACAAACTAACGATGATGGCACAAAACAGAACATAGTGGGGAACGTTTGTCGATGGCCTATGATCCCTGCAAGCAAACATTTGTTGATGGCCTATGGTCCCTGCAAGCAAATCTTTGTCAGTGGCCTATGGTCCCATGCGAAGGATAACCACTGTAAAGTTATACAACATCTTGCGATTACGGAACTACTATTGTTTTAAGTTACGTAACCGTTTACAGCACAGAACTGTAATACAGGCTGACATCTTGGAAATTTACAACTTCAAGGGAAACAATTAACATTATGACAACATGGAGTTGTTAGAAAACATAAAGTTTCAACATAGTTGTTGGAGATAAATGTTTGTAAACCTATCCTGATGGTTACTATTGTATGTCTACACTGTGGCATAACATTGTTACATTGACATATTTTTCAATCTGGAAATTTAACAACAGTATTAATTTGAGGAGGGGGGTATGAGAAATAGTATGTTTGTATGAACAGGTAATTGTTGACAATTGTGACAGGCCCCTAAGAGGAAGACCTAATGTTCCAACAGCCCTGACCACCCACCTTGAAGATGACAGTGACTGCCTCTTTGATGACTGTTGGCTGCCAATTTTCATCTGTCGTCTGAAGCCAACAACAATCAGTTAATTATATAACATTTATATACACTGGTCACATGCAAATAAAATAAAAGCAAATGAAAAATCATATGAAATATGCAACCAATGCTAAACAATATTGCTCACTTAAAGGGTTAACATTCCAGGAATGATTTTTGAAAAAGTTGTGTTAGTGTTATAACAATAACTTTTCAGATGCACATCACAATTATAACTTAATAAAATATTGTCAGCAGATTGATGATGATCTCACGCGGCAAACCTAATGGGAGATAGCATAAGATGGGGGGTTTCCCCTACAGGGAACTAGAATTTTTTTAATTTAAGTGTATATTTACTTAATTCTGGTGTATTTTCTACATGAAATGGTGATTCTGCAGTATATTTGGATTCAAAATCAGTACATTAATTTTTTTAATTAGACATTGTGGTCTGACGTTCAGATGTTGGCTCAAACTCTATAGATCATAACATTCTGTCAAAAGTGAAGAAAAAGATTGAGTTCTACTACCAAAGCGGGAGATTTGGCCCCACAGAGTATATCACTGAGGTTTAATCGACCCACCTCGAAGCGTAGTTCCTTGAGTGTGACGCCAACAGAGAATGGCTTGCTGGGATTGGTGAAGGCATCTTCGTATCGCATGTGGATATCCGTGATGTGCACCTGAAGATTCTTGATTACGTTCGCAGCAAGCTTCTCGACGAACGAATCTGCTCCAGCTGTCACATCAGCTGTCAGGAAAACCAACAATATGTATATTGTAATCTTCTTCTTTTTCTCATGTCACTACACTTTCCCCGCCACTGCAGAACGCAGGCTCTGCCACAGGAGTAGAAAACTGTCAAATACTCTGATCTACAAGGCTCTGGTCGGAGGGCTTTCTAAGAGACTCTCTCCACAGTCATCTCCTTGAAGGTCCTCTCCACAATCATATTCGGTATGGTAATTTTGGAGAGAGACCAAATAGAACAGTTCAGAGAGGTTTTCCAGATCACTTCAGTCTCTCCGCCTCCAGGACATGTCACAGGCAGAGAGAAACCATCACGTGACCACATTGCCCAAATACAGCAAATTATTCTTCCATTCTGTCACCATATACTACAAACTGTTCGTCCATGCTGTCACCATATACTACAAACTGTTCTTCCATTCTGTCACCATATACTACAAACTGTTCTTCCATTGTCACCATATACAACAAACTGTTCTTCCATTCTGTCACCATATACTACAAACTGTTCTTCCATTCTGTCACCATATACAACAAACTGTTCTTCCATTCTGTCACCATATACTACAGACTGTTCTTCCATTCTGTCACCATATACTACAAACTGTTCTTCCATTCTGCCACCATATACTACAGACTGTTCTTCCATTCTGTCACCATATACTACAAACTGTTCTTCCACTCTGTTACCATATACTACAAACTGTTCTTCCATTCTGCCACCATATACTACAAACTATTCTCCATTCTCTCACCATATACTACAAATGAGGTTCCTTTCACTTTCAGTTTCAACAATATCAATCACATTGTAAGTGTTTGTGTGATACACAAAAATAATAAAGATGTTTTGACACCTCTCTGGTTTTATTCTATTTTTATCACCCCAGAGTCTGTCTTCGCAGACAGAATCGACAAACTGAATAAAGTGACAAACTGTGACATAAAGTGACAGACACTTACTGGACACTATATTATAAAGTTATAAACAGTGCCCTATACTTACCGGCCAGCTTCCTGTTCTTCTCCTGTTCCATAATGCGAGTGAGTTGCGACTGTTTTGCGTCCCATTCTGCCTTACTCTCCTTGTCGGCGTCATACTTGATCCCTGTGTGAAGACAACTCATCATCACAATACACTACAGCAAATCATCATCATCATCATCATGATCACAAAACAATAACAAAATCATCTGCTGCACCATTGAAAATACACTATTTTATGAAAGTTCTAAATGTCTTTGATTGTAAGACAATTATTTTTTTATTAATTAATTTTTATATATTGTTCTATAAACATGACAGCCACCCTATTTGGCTAGTCTCCTGCATCTTTCAAATATCCCCAGGTAACTTTTCATAAGCTAAGCTTAACCTGGGCAAACACACTTTCTCTGTAGCTGGGTCCAAAATCTGGAACTGAGCTTGGGTTCTGAGGATTTAGGTGCTGTTAATGTAATGTAAATACTCAAGAAAACTCATACGACTTGACAAGAGAGTAAAGACACATCCCTACTGACTACAATGAAGAATGATCTTACCTAGATCGGGCACTGCTATCATGTAAATCCCCTCTAGGGTTGCTACAGTGAAGAATGACTTATCTAGATTGGACATTGCTATCATGTAAAGCCCCTCTAGGGTTGCTACAGTGAAGAATGACTTACCTAGACTGGACATTGCTATCATATAAAGATCCCCTAGGGTTGCTACAGTGAAAGAATGACTTACCTAGATTGGACATTGCTATCATATAAAGATCCCCTAGGGTTGCTACAGTGAAAGAATGACTTACCTAGATTGGACATTGCTATCATATAAAGATCCTCTAGGGTTGCTACAGTGAAAGAATGACTTATCTAGATTTGGTACTGCTATCACGTAAAGCCCCTCTAGGGTTGCTACAGTGAAAGAATGACTTACCTAGATTGGGTACTGCTATCATGTAAAGCCCCTCGAGGGTTGCAACAGTTGGTTCTGAGTAGAGATTCTTCCATGGAATGTGCAGTGTCAGTTTTCCTGCAATAAGACGCTCCTATATACACATACACTTCTTGTTTATATTTAAAAGACATTTTTAATGGATATGTGAAGTTGTGAACGTGACACAGGAGGACCTGGATAAGCATGTGAACATGCTATAAGCTAGAGGGCTAGGGCAGACAGGCTCTCTTGGTATCCAGACCAATGGAATTCACTGCTGGAATATGCCAGACATGCAGACACACTGATAACGTTTAAGAACTTAACTTAAAACCTACCTGTTTAAGTGTGCCTACTTCCACAGAGGAATGACTGTGACTGAGAACACTTTTTAGGAACATGTATTTTAGTTCTATAATTATTATTTGTTTGCTATATTTTGATTTATTGTATTTATTAATTATTTATTATTATTTTTATTTTATGAATCTTAATCGAATAATAATTTATTTTTATTTTTAACTATACTATTATATATTTATTAATTTTCAGATTGCATGTATGTTTTGTATGTGCCTATGAACGGGCTGGTCCCTGATATACAGCACTTTATAAATTTCAGTAAAAATAAATAGTACCGGTAGTAGTAATAATAATGCGTCAATCTTTTTCCAACAGCAGTGATAAATGTTAAATAATTAGCGTTATTATCTCTATGAACAACACACTTTTCAACAGCACTAAATTTATTTCCATTGCATTGAAAACAAGAAAGATTTGTGAATTTATTGCGAGACAGCCCTTGTGTTTTTAAAGGGCATATACTGCTTAAAAATCATAGCGGTGAAGAAAAAACAATGTTCAAGAGAAAGCCCAAGTTTGCAGAAATAACTGGGTGACAAGGAATGCAGGAGTGAAGAGAGTAGACGAGGAATGCAGGAGTGAAGAGAGTAGACAAGGAATGCAGGAGTGAAGAGAGTAGACGAGGAATGCAGGAGTGAAGAGAGTAGACGAGGAATGCAGGAGTGAAGAGAGTAGACGAGGAATGCAGGAGTGAAGAGAGTAGACGAGGAAATAATGGAGGAGCTGAGGGAGGAAGTTGGTGTGAGAGAGAGTCTCACGAGGAAGTTGGTGTGAGAGAGACTCTCACGAGGAAGTTGGTGTGAGAGAGAGTCTCACGAGGAAGTTGGTGTGAGAGAGAGTCTCATGAGGAAGTTGGTGTGAGAGAGAGTCTCACGAGGAAGTTGGTGTGAGAGAGAGTCTCACGAGGAAGTTGGTGTGAGAGAGACTCTCACGAGGAAGTTGGTGTGAGAGAGACTCTCACGAGGAAGTTGGTGTGAGAGAGAGTCTCACGAGGAAGTTGGTGTGAGAGAGAGTCTCACGAGGAAGTTGGTGTGAGAGAGAGTCTCACGAGGAAGTTGGTGTGAGAGAGAGTCTCACGAGGAAGTTGGTGTGAGAGAGAGTCTCACGAGGAAGTTGGTGTGAGAGAGACTCTCACGAGGAAGTTGATGTGAGAGAGAGTCTCACGAGGAAGTTGGTGTGAGAGAGAGTCTCATGAGGAAGTTGGTGTGAGAGAGAGTCTCACGAGGAAGTTGGTGTGAGAGAGGGTCTCACGAGGAAGCTGGCGAGGAATCAGTTAAAGTGGGCTGGACATGTGGAAAGAATGGAATGCGCTCAGAGTGGAGGGTAAAAGGGGAAGACGGGAGGACTGAAGTGGGAGATGGGGGGAGCGGAGAAGGTTGGAGGCGGCAAAAAAGTGAGACCAGTGATGGAAGAAAGCTAAAAAACTGGGAGGACCAGTATCGATGCCAACCTCACCCCAGACCTTGGGGAAAAAGATTAGAACAACTAATATGAAAAGCATCAATATATAGACAGTTGTATGGTCAATTGAGCAGCTTCAACTGACCCCACATGCCTGATAGCCGTGTATGGTCAGCTGGATGCTAAGTGCTTCTCATGGGAACTCATAACTAATATTGGGAATTTGTAAAATTCTCATGTTCGTTTCATGAAGTTAATCAATACATTTGATAAATATTGCTTTTTCTACTTCTGTAACAAAATATTTCTGCTTTATTTGCAGTTTCACCATGTCGAGGTGTGTACGTAGACATGCATGGATCGATTCTGTCTTATTTGTTATTGCATTCGTTCCGTGACAGCTCGTGAATTGGCAACTGGATTTGATGAAGTGACTTCAGGCATTAGAGTTAATGATATAAAGGCTTTCATTGACCAGTAACCTGGAGAAAGGTGCAGAACAGCCAATCAGAAGTCTTCTCTCTTCTTGTATTCAATGTCTTGTCACGATCTCGGACAGATAAGTCATAGAATCGAGCGAAATTCAGATTGAATAGTTCAATATACAGTTAAGTCTGGTTATAACGCGGTGGTCGGGGTCCACGATTTCAGACCGCATTGTCCGCGAGGCATGTTAGGTGTTCTCATATCTGCCACCAGGGAGCTACTAAACAACAGCGATCATTGCCCGCTGCACCAAGCCCAACAACGCTGTCGAAGCCATGTGTGCTTGCAACACTGTCTTATACGCCAATATGCAGTTTATGGAACTTATTTTTAAATGTCACACCCTGTTGATTATTGAACTGAATAATGTATACCATTATGGAATAGATCTACTATTATGATGATGTACTGGACCAATAGGCCTACGAATCTAAAATAATAACCTGGAACTGAGCAGCCAAAAACGTATATGATGTGACAAACGTAGTATGTAAACTGATAAAACACAGAAAACGACAATAGCTAGAATTAGTAATTGTTTCACTTCGTCTTTCAACCGATCTCGACCGAAGCATAAATTTATTATGCACCACTTAACATCGATTCATCGTTTCATGTGCAGATGACGAATTCGTATTTTCGCACCCAGGTAGAGCCTTGGGTTAGAAATTTAGCATGTAGGTTTTCGCAGTTCAAAAATGATTAAATTTATGATGTAATGGAAGCATGTAATTTCACCCAAGTGTTATGTTGGTATTGCATACTAAATGCATTTAAAACGGTTTATCTGATTCTTACGCGAGGCGTATTTGTGAATCTTGATTGCAATTTACAAACCGTCGAAGCGAAGCCAGCGACAGCGATTGATGTTGGCGACAGCGCAAAACAAACAACACATTGATACTCATTCATTGACATTGTTCGCCTAATGTTTCTTGAGAATTGTCAAAGCAATTCTAAGTAGGTTTAAGCAGGCCCATTTGGCATTTCCCCTGGTGGCAGAAAATCGGGCCATGACCGACCGCGTTATCCAAATCCGTGTAATAACGGGGCGCGTAATAACAGGGCGCGTTATAACGAGGCGCGACTGTACTAGAAAATGACTGATCACAAAAGATTGTGATTGATCCCTTGACTGGAAGTACGAACCAATCAATCATCGACAAAATAGATTAATTGGAACAGCACTACCCATAACACATGCAACTATCACTTAGTAGAAAATTAATATAATAAGAAATATGATGTAAATCTCTTGCAAAAGCATTCCAGCCAAAATCAATTATACTGTTAAAAATACACCATCTTTTTTGGCAATCACAGCTGTGTATCAGTATGCAACCAAAGGGCACATGTAAAAGCAGAGAGGTATCTTACAGCCTTCATGAGTGGCAGGACAGGCATGCCATATAGAAGGTGAAATTACTGGGAAGTACAGATTCTTAGCACGTCCCACTGGTTGCAAGGGGAGGCAAGATTCATGCAACCTATTTTTGCCACAGGAGGGGAATATTTCATTGAAAACAGGCCGCTCACACAACTAGTACAATATGTTACATTGACATATTTGCAGGTGTGATGGCATACCAGTCTATCTGACATAACCAATCCTGGGGGGGTCACTTCATGATCTATGGGTACCTATGTTAATACACACAGGTAAAAAATAAGTTCCTTTTCGGTGATTTTATTCCTTGAAATCACACCCATTTTAGAGACTTAATTTCCCTGGATTTATACCCCTTCGGTAATAATAAAACATAAAACAAGTGGGAATAAATCAGCGTCTCATTTTTCATGTTGTGTCCTGCAGTTAAGACTTTCCCAGGAAACTTTAGAAAATGTTTAGGCCCATTTTTACTCAAAAAAAACTTTTTAGGGGGTCTAGACACCCACTTTCATCCACTGTAAAACACTCCTTTCCCCTGTTTTTTTGTAAAGCACATGAATCCCCAGATATTTCATGAGTGACCCCCCCCAGAGCAACCATTATTCTGCCACTCTAATCATGAGATACAAGATCAATCATGTACTAACAAAATACCACAGGGCACATAGGTGTATCAGCTTCTATCATTTTAAAGTATGCCTGAATCAAGTATATCACATGCAGTCAAGCATGACAGTGAATGGTGTGTCATCAAGCATGACAATGAAAGTACAAATGGACAGAAAAAACATGTTACTCACCTAAGTTGCCATAGCAAACCTTCACAGGTAGATCAAGGTCATCCTGTCAACAAATGCAAGCATTATGCAATAATGTGTGCGTGCGTGCGTGCGTGCGTGCGTGCGTGCGTGCGTGCGTGCGTGCGTGCGTGCGTGCGTGACATTTTATCTCTCAAGGATTTTTGTTATCACTCTGGATATTTGGCCAAATCCCTCTCAGCTTTCATTGGTGGACTGTCATTGCTACAGGCTGGTCAACTTGGCCAGTGGCTACACCAGCTAATACCAACTAAGTTCAACAATGAAGGCTGAGAGATTCGGCCAAAATATCTGTTTAGGTAACAACAGGTTTCTTGAGAGTTTCATTTTTACAACAATGTAAAATGTTACATTCCAAGAGACCAGACTTCAAGACCTGTATAGGATATCAATAAGGATCAGTTATGCCATCAATCACTTCACTTAAATTATGCCATCAGTCACTTCACTTCATAAGGAATATTTCCACATTACTGATAAGGTCAAGCACGAATCACCTATATACTGAGTTTTTCAGACAATGTAACCTGTCATTTATTACACAAATATGCAGTGTCAATGTCATCTGCAGCCTAAAACACCACCAGGACGCAAATATATTACCGTCGTGCTAACATGCAACAAAATGATGAAGACAGTTGGATAATTTTACTGAATCACGAGCAGTCTCGACGAGGAGCTGACTGCCTGCTTTACAGGCTTGTCACAAGCCAATACCATCCCAGGTCTTGTCCTAGCGAAAACAAGCGAGTGATTCAGTAGAAAATATAATGCATAAACACCACTGCCGAGGTATATATGTACATTCTACCTTCTAAAGAGTATTTCTTCCTAACTGAATCACTGGCTGGTTTTCGCTGACATGTGACCCAACTTAAAAAATGAGTCGGATGTTGGTAAACATGAAACTTGCATAAATGACATTTTCATCAAACACTGGCTAATCCAACGATTTTGAGATTTTCCCTGAAAATGATTCCTTAGTATTAATTTTAATGATTACCATAATTTCTACTGTATATTTAGTTATGTTTAATTGTTATCTTTGAAGAGCTCTTTGAAGTGTTCTGCTTGCATAAAACAAAGCCGAAAATGTTGATAATTAATCGCTTTTTTTGCCTGTAATTTGTGAGTGGTCCCTCACAAATCTGGCATTGTTGCAAAGCTTTGCATTTCATCTTTCCATATATGGTCATCGTATTAACATATATTACGAATGTGTCAAATAGGAGGGCGTGAGGGGCAGGCACTGTTTGTCCAGCTGTGTAAACAAACCTGGTTTGTTGCTACCACGTGATCCAGGGAAATGATTTTATTAGCGCATCGACGAAGTCATTTAAATAATGCCCATGGACGCATGCGAACTATGCAGTTCCACCACGTCACACACCTGACTTTCAAATCAAGTAGGAAAATGGCATTCGATATAGTGGGTTTGTTGTTATCCTGCCCAAAGTAATCGTGATCAACACTTTGTTAGACGAGTATTTACTAGAGGAAGACCAGCAGGACTGTGAGCAATTTGCAGGGCAGGGGGCGAAGTCATTGAGCCAGCAAGACGAGAGTGCAAGACTGTCCCCGTTGCTGAGCCATCCAACCAGCAGGACATTGAGCAGGCAGGGCACGAGGTCATCGAGCCCGTTAGCCATCCCCATCATCTGCACTCTTGCCGACGCCATGAAAGAGAGGACGTGGCCGCTGTCCCAGTGATGATTAACTGTTTTGAGGTGTCGCTGTTTATGTACTTGTTGTTGTTGTTGTTGTCTTGTATTAAATATGCCATTAAATGGCATTGATATTATTAAGAATCTCTTGAGCATTTTTTACTATGAAGAGTATCAGACTGAACAAACATTATAATTATTTGAAACGCCTTTTTTAGTATACAATCTGTTACACAATTGGTAGAAAACATTAAAAAAAAAGTAGTTTGTTCAATACATTTTTGGGTAACTTCTGGAAAAAAAATATTTTGTCGACAAATACTGATGTAGCTTTTGGTTACTTTGATAATGTGTTCTACCAGTTGTGTAAAAAGAACAAGCTGAATATAACACTAAAAACTTTACTTTGCTAGCATTATTACTTGCAAAGATATGAAGTGTTTTTTGAGAAAACAGGATTATTTCTTGGAAGATGCATGCTTTACCCTCAAATAAAAGTGATTTAGAGGTATGTAATTGTTACTGAAGTGAACGTTCTAATAAAATTAGGAAGACACATTTTTAATTTAAAATTATACATTTTTTAAAATCCTCCTGCCAAGTCTCCCCTTAGGCTGAATAAATTGCTTATTATTTTTTAAATCACAAAAATCAGGTAAGCTCTGCCCCAACTGTGTTTTACAAAAGAAGGTCACTAGTAACCATTATCTCAACTAAAATGTGTCACATTATGACACTGGTGGCATAGTGCTGCTAGTTTTGACATTCCTTAACAATGGCAATAATTACAAGGCAATTAATTTTGTCTTTTTTTTATTCTTACAAAGATTTTGTTATTTTATTAGTAGGATGTCATGAGGATGCCTTTATTTTCAAGTGGTCCAACTATCTGCCAGATATATGCATGGTAACTAAGGTAGCTTTATATTATATAAACTAAGGTAGCTTTATATTATGTAAACATACTAAACTTTGACAGCTGATTTCTCAGTTTGAAGATTTCTACCCCACATGTTTAGCGAAATGTAGCTTCGGCTAGAATCGAATAACTCACTCACTCACTCACTCAAACTCACTCTCTCTCTCTCTCACACACACACACACACACACACCCACACGCACTCACGCACGCACGCACTCATGAACACACACACACACGCACACACACAGGAGAGTATATATGACTGTAGACAGTGCATTATCAATAACAATGACCCATGTAATATAAATATGTAATATATATATATATATATATATATATATATATATATATATATATATATATATATATATATATATAATGTTCGCCATCCAATTCTGCAATCAGTCTGGCTGGGAAAACATTGGCATCTGCCTCTTTCTTCTTGTTATCCCAGACTCCCTATCCCTATAAACACTAATTCTGACCACTGACTCACCCAACCGAGGGCTGACGGATCAATGTCCCTCACTGCAGGTCAGACATGACAAGGGCCTGATTGATGAAGTGGACAACTGTGTCTGTCAACTCAGTGACCTTAAAGGGAGAGTCTGATTGTTTTTTCATAAAATCATGTTAGTATAAATTGTATCTTTTTAACATCTTCACTGCACAAATGTGTTTTAATCAACCAGTTATTTTAATATAATTTGAACATTACCTGTATAATAAGAACAATTTGGTCCGAATATCATGTTTACATTTTCATAGGCAGCAATGGTCCCATGAATACCTGACCACAATTAATTTGTCAACAGTTAGTACTAACAGCTGTTTGAGAATGTACTTGAATGGCAAGAGGTCAATATTCATAAACAGATAACAGTGAAATTATATTAAAAAATTTGGATCATTAATAAATATTTCTGCTGTCTAGATAGATATAGCGTATAATTTATAACATGATTTTGCAATAAAAACAAACAGCCTTTAATAAGCTGAAAGGAACAGCTTGTCATCCGATATTAGCTTTGTTCTGTTGACCAGGGTCTTCATCCAGGGATAATGGTCAAGTATTGATTGGTCTGCTTTCATTGCAAATGGTCAATCACACTGACTGCATACTAAAAATGTAAACAGACAATGCCCCTCGGCCCGAGGCTATCACGTTGCTGTGCCTTTTATTAAAGGCAACCTTCCATTTGTACCAGACACACTGACTGTCTGACTCTTGACCAGACAGTTATGATTCTGTGTAGTGTTTCTATGGGTAAATATAAACCGTACATTCTGGCATTTTTATGTTACAACTGTACATTCCATATGTTGCAACTGTATGTCGAATATGAATACATTTATATCAGGTTAAAAACCCATATACATACAAATATGCATTTAAAATTAAAATATAAAAAATGTAATTAAATATAAATAAAAATGGATGTAAAATCACCACAGCACACAACAAAGTGCTCTTGCCCATCTCGACCACATGGGTCCACTGATAATAACAATATTTTTACAATTGCTCACACATTTTATCAAATCATTTTCAATGTCATATACACATTTTCTAATGCTAGGCATACACTGCTAAACATGTGTTGCGAGTCGCATGTTTGTGCAATTGGGTCAGTGAATATTACGCTACATTTGTTGCCACAATAAAAATTTTTAATCGGTTTGCCAGCCAGATCAACACAGGACTCAAATTTTTTGGAGTTTCAGATAAGCGTACAGTGCACGACTGATCCAGTTTAAGTCAAACAAACACATGATTCGCAACAGAAG
The DNA here is from genome assembly GCA_033239005.1 of Lamellibrachia satsuma. Taxonomy (NCBI): domain Eukaryota; kingdom Metazoa; phylum Annelida; class Polychaeta; order Sabellida; family Siboglinidae; genus Lamellibrachia; species Lamellibrachia satsuma. The sequence continues at coordinate 278,533 of BSQZ01000041.1, forward strand.
TTTAGCAATGTACGCCTAGCATAAAGTCACACATAGTCGTGTTCAAGATGGTGTCAAAGTTGTCACAACTATTTATTCTGCAACTGTGTTACATTTCAAGACAATATATTCTATCCTACAGTCTATGACCAGGTGATGTCACGGATACATATTTCTTGTGCTGATGTCGCAGTAACGTTATTTGGCTTACGTCAATTTAGGAAAGGTGTTACAAACATGGTATTACGTGGTACAGAAATATGGGATAGAAACATCAGGGGAGGGAACCATCAGGGGAGAGAACCATCAGGGGAGGGAACCGTCACGGGAGGGAACCATCAGCACAGCGGGAGGAATGTGGGCTGCTGCCAAGGATAGGGAAGAAGATAGTCACATATTAGTTTCCAGGTGTAATGCCTCATCTACACACAAGAGGTGCCCCATGACAGCAGGAGGAACTACCCCTGCTATCTTTGAACAGGTGCACGACATTGTTTCCTAGAACTGGTAAAATATTTGCCATGGCAACAGGTAACAGTGCTGCTTATAACAGCCAGCACTACTACTAATGTCCGTCCTCTACGGTTGCAAATCAAAATAAACTTGTTATTATTAGTGACTTTATAACTGCATAGATGTTATAAGTGTGTAATCAATAAACATGTTATAAGTGTGCCAGTACTACACACATCATAACTATGTCAGTATGTCATAAGTGTGTCAGTATTACACACATTATAAGTGTGTCAGTACTACACTCATATTAATACATTAATACTATATACAGTGTCAATACTATATACATAGGTACGTCAGTACTAGACATGTCATAAGTGTGTTAGTAGTCAGTAGTACACACATCATAAATGTTTCAGCACTATACATGTCTTCAGTGTGTCAGTACTATACACATGTCAGAAGTGTGTCAGTACTACACACTTGTCAAAAGTGTGTCAATACTACATACATATGTGATCAGTGCTATATAGTACTATAAAACTGTCATTGCCATGTCGGTACTTCACACCTTCGGCATCAGTTTGTGAGACAATGTGCATATTACACACCTTTACCATCAGTACTACACAGTGTAGTACACACCTTTGTAATCAGTGTGTCAGTATAACATACCTATGTCACCAGCATGTCAATGTCAGTACTACATATACACTGTAGCTGATTGCTACCCAATTTACAGATAACAAGTCAACCAGATGGAATCTTCCCAAAAATTAATTTGAATTTCTCGTACAAATTAATATTGTAAAATCCAGCTGTAAATATATAATTACATACTATTTGTATTGGTAAGAAACAGATACACTAAAATGACTAAATACACAGATAATTATGTATTTCATTGCATACATGACGTTATAAAGTAGACTTGACCAAGCTGACTGTAGGCAGCCATACTTAACTGGACTGCTTGACCCCAGGCCTATAAAGTAGACTTGACCAAGCTGACTGTAGGCAGCCATACTTAACTGGATTGCTTGACCCCAGGCCTATAAAGTAGACTTGACCAAGCTGACTGTAGGCAGCCATACTTAACTGGATTGCTTGACTCCAGGCCTATAAAGTAGACTTGACCAAGCTGACTGTAGGCAGCCATACTTAACTAGATTGCTTGACCCCAGGCCTTTAAAGTAGACTTGACCAAGCTGACTGTAGGCAGCCATACTTAACTAGATTGCTTGACCCCAGGCCTATAAAGTAGACTTGACCAAGCTGACTGTAGGCAGCCATACTTAACTGGATTGCTTGACCCCAGGCCTATAAAGTAGACTTGACCAAGCTGACTGTAGGCAGCCATACTTAACTAGATTGCTTGACCCCAGGCCTATAATGTAGACTTGACCAAGCTGACTGTAGGCAGCCATACTTAACTAGATTGCTTGACCCCAGGCCTATAAAGTAGACTTGACCAAGCTGACTGTAGGCAGCCATACTTAACTGGATTGCTTGACCCCAGGCCTACAAAGTAACAATTGAAGTTGTTGACTGGGGCCAGGAGCGCAGATACAGTATATCATGGATGCTGTTTACTGCACTGAAGTATATTCCCAGATAATGGCCTATTTCTGCTACTCAGATTGGCTATTGATCAACTTGTCCCAAATACTAGATTGAAATGAGCAACTAGCTACCATTCAACATGACAGACGGGTTGGGCTGGTTGATTTGCAGCATATTATAATAAAGCATGAATGCAAATGTAAATTCCTCATACAGTGTAGCTTGATTTTGATCCGTTTATTCGAACCACTCTGAGACTAATATAAGGAGTCAGCAGCCTACAGTGACTTGCCTTTGTCTGAGAGACCAAAACCACATATTAAAACACAGTATATTACAATTGACTTGACTAGACTTAAAAGCATAGGCCGTCGCACCCCTCCATTTTGTTCTATTTATGGCACGCCGCTCTGCTGTCAACAGTGCAATGGAAGCCCAGTATCATTCCTGATCTGGTCAGTCCACCTCTTCAGTGGTCTTCCTATCTTCCGCTGTCTTGTTTGATGCTTGTGTAACAATGTTATCTCTTTGCATGTGGTAACATGCCCAAAACACCGGAGTCTTCTGTGTCTGATGACATCTGTGATAGATTCAGGGGTGGGGAGCGGTGGTCTAATGGTTAGAGCTCCCGTCTGTCGATCGAGAGGACGGTGGTTCGATTCCACCTCCGCTGTTTCGAAGCTTGGGCAATTTTGTTCACCTCACTTTGCCCGTGTCTTTCGGAAGCTGAAAAAAAAGCTGTTGGTCCAAACTCCTGCATTAGCTCAAGATCGGGTTGTTTGGAGTATAACTACTTGAGATTACTTGAGGGGTACAGGTGTCCTCCGTGATCTTGATATTTGGTAGTCTGTCTGCCTTGGTACTACCTCTAATAACCTGTAGGCAGCGTATGACCCCAACCTCAACAGGATAAATCTGTGATCGTAGAATCGAAGCCTCCTCACCATAGATTGCAACATCCACACCACTACACCAGTGTGTTTCTGATATACCCACAATGTTGAAGTTTTTCATTTCACCCAAGATCAAGCTGCCCTTCCTGGTGTCGTGTCCTGATGTTCAATATCAGGATGGAAGTCTTCTTTGTCTTACAATTTATAAAGTATTGAAAATTAACATTGGATATGTTCCATACTTCCCCAGTTCACTCAGCTGTAACACTCAGTACATGGCTAATTAGATAGTGGTGGGTATATATGAACAAATAGTCTTTTTTGGGTTAAATAGACACTTTCAAGTAAAAAAAACACTTAAATTCAATAGAATATTTGCCATTTTGGCATGATTACACAAGAAGATATTCCAAACTCCGAACTGTCACCTAAAAATCTTTTAAAATCTTCACACTGGGGAATTCTAAATTCAACTTGTTTACAATCAATTACATCTGTTATGTTAGTGATGCCACAGATTCTACTTGATGTTATTTACAGCAGGTATGATTCTAGTGTATCCAACTACACGTGTACATCAGTAATGATTACATACATCTAAGATGAAAAACTGGTTTGGTATTCAGCTGAGCCGAGCTAGTCCACGCACAGCCTCTGAAGTTACAGCAGGGACTAAGAATGCGAGTGATGACTGGAGAGGGGAATGATTCTCACAGGGCATAAAGAAGCTTCCTCTGGGATCCCGAGGTTGGCTGCAACCCAGGAATAAGACATAAATGTGCATGCTCTAAAGTTTGAGTTCAACTCTCTCGATAGAGCAGCAATGGTCTCTCAGAATAATAAATGCTGACATTTTACATGTCTCGAGAGTCAAGTATTGATAACGTTATGTGATCTGCATCTACCTGTGAACTAGGGGTGATATTTTATGTCAATAAATTTATGATCACCCCCAGGAGGTGCACCCACTCTAAGTCCCTAACAAACATGGATTTTAACTTCAGTCACTATAACCAATGTTTGCAAGTTAGCTGATTTTAGTGACTTTCACTTGCCAAATAATAACCGTATTCAGCCAGCAATGTTGGTAATACTATGTTTGAAATGGCAGACCTATGGTAGTGGGATGTTACATTATGAAGACAAATTTTAAGACGCATCTAGGGATTTTGATGGTGACATTCCCGAAACACCAGTACGTGTATCAATATTTTTTGCAAAAACTGTCAGTTTTGAAGGTAAATGCATTTGCGACAGGATTAAAAGAGTTGGGTGTATGTGTTTTTGCCCCAACTTGTTCAGCACAGGTGTAAGCAATAAACAATTTCAACAGGTTGAAACAACTCAGTAAAGTACTATTATAGGACACAAATTAATAGAGTTACACCACAAAGTATATATATTATTTAAATAAAAATTATTTAGTATATGATCTCTTAATTTAAACAAATTGCTTTTGTTGCAATCAACTATTATCATAACAATTACCAAGTATTTGGGAATAAAGATGCAACGACACAGTTTAATTAGAAATTAAACACTTACTCCTATGACTGTGATTAGTGAAGTGGTTTCACACATTTTATTTAAATAAGCTGAACTATAACTTGCATGCACAAATTGTATGTGAAATTCCTTTTGATACATGAATTTTCAGCTTGTGTTTTCTTTGTTAGAATGGTCTATTTCAAGAATAACTACACAATCCCAACTAATAGATAACCTTGAAAACTAAACTTTTGACATTGGTACTATACATATATTGATATCAGAAGTTATATAACTACCCTGGTTACCAGACCGCAAGTGTCAAAGATGCCACAGTTTGCAATGCACAGGTATAAAAACAAATAATGACAAGCAACTGTTGCCATACCTTAACAACTATAAAAACTGCATATACTGTGTTGCCATGGCGATCCACCAGAGGCTGTCTGCTGGTAAATGACACAGCTTCAGATGCCTGTCTAATCTTATGTGCCTGACTGCCTGCAGAGGCAGGCCATTCAACTGTTTACACTCAGTAAATGCAGACTTAGCAAGTGCTCGACTGTGCAGCAACATGACAATTACAAATTTTTTCTCACAGGGTCTGGGGAATAAAACAAATCCTTCCCCCTGAATTATTGCATATTATGCGGGTGTTGGTGCAACATTACAACCCACAGTTCTTTAATCTTTAAAATGTCGTGTTTTATAACTGCGTGATCACAACTATGTGCTGAATATGTAATTGTTACAGGGAACCTTTAAATGTCATGTATTATGTTACACACATAACAAATCTGGAACCCCACCTCGCCTCCTCCCTCCTCCTCCCCCTCAGGTACTGAGAACCCTGGATTTGGATGGGGAAAACTTAAACAAAATTAAATCCTCATAACTTTGAAGTCAGGAAAAGACCTCCACATTTTTTCTAACCAAGGAATGAATTCCAGCGCTCCATATTCAGAACTCCTACTACACCCCACTGGGTCCACGTGTCCTTGAATGAGGACAGCTCGTTGGGAAGAAACTAAAAAAATCCCTGCCATCGTATACATGATGAGACAATCCATTGACATGCAAGATGACATCATCTGATATGAGATGTACTCACCAAAGCACTTTCTTTGATCAAGAGATCTTTGAGGACCACATCTCCTGCAACATTAAAACACTTGTATAATGCATGCACATCATGGATAAACCATGCAGTTCTACATGATGCTTGGTGCTGTCAATTTGTCGGTTAATTTCAAAGAAATACAGATTGCTTAGCAGTTTTCAGAGAGTTTAACTTTTTGTCCAATTTATTACCAACATTCTCTGTTAGTTTGGCGAGAACCAGAGAATATGAACCTTATATGGGTAGAGTACATAGATAGGACAATCCATGCCCACATTGTGCCTCTGTTGCAGTATCTTAGAAATGCTTCCTTTTACCTATGTTTAAGTAATTGTGTTTCTCATCACATGACACAACTTCTACCATCAACGGTGTGATTCATCACAGATCTAGGTGGGATCTGGGATGTACAAATCTCTCAACAAATACCTGAAATGCAACTCACAACAAACGACTTATGCTAGATGGACAAAAACATCAAGAGAAGTCAATTAACTTAGACATACCTATTGAATAACAGTTTTCAAAATCTTGTATTTTGAGTCAAACAAAAATAACACCAAAATATAACAAACAACCTTTTACTTAACATTAACTTACCAGTGTTGTCGAAAAGTGCTGTAAATTGGGAAACAAAGTTGTATTTACTACAAGAATTTTCAGTTTCCGTTAGTGAACCAAAAACCCTTTCAACATATAAACCTACTGACATTTTTAGCAGTTTACTTAAAATAATATAAATGGAAATTTTTGCAAACCTGACAAACTGATGTTGAAAAACAGAATTACTTTTCTCAACAAATCTTATTACTCTCCAGAAGTATTTCATAATTACAATACTGGAATCAGGGGTGGGTTCAATTACACATAATTATATCAATTACAATTACAATTACATTAAAAAATTTAGTTCAATTACAATTACACTCATAATTTTTCAATTACAATTACATTATGCGGAACCAAATATATTCAGCATTTGTTAATTATATAGTTTTGCACTTTTGCTGAATTTCAATATTTTGTACACAATTGATAAACAAATATAACGGTAATGAATGTAAATTATTGAAGAATTGTGGCTTGAATTTTGAATTGTACTAAATAAAAAGACAGCCGTTTAAACATATTTTTATTATATAAATATATATTTTAAATCTGTTATATAGACATTAATAAATGTTATATACATATATATATATATATATATATATATATATATATATATATATATACATATATATATATGTTGATGTATTTATAAACTCTTTCAAATCAATGTAGGTACTTGTCTTAACAGAGGGTACATGAGTTTTGCTTATATAAAGACATTAGACAATGTCCACAAGGCTTCACCTCCTGTAGTTGCATAATCTGTCTTAGAAAGGAAAGCATGCTGTGTGTCTGTGGCTGTAGCAGTGCTAATTATTGTTTGCTGAAAGGGTGGATTAGCACCTGTTCATGGCCCTGTGTACTCTAAAGGTCTCTAACCAGACTGCAAACTGGTACAGTATTAAACATTGGTAGCCCAGACTGTCTCACTTGAGTCAACATACTGAATTGAGAACAACTAGCACAAGCTCTAAATGGACTTTAACTCAGGGCTTCTGGCTTGAATAGATACTTCCTCTGGAAGATAACTTTGTGTAGCTTCACTGCATTCAAAAAGGGAATAGCTCAGACATACACAATGTCATAAAATATTTGACTGTCAGGCTATCTGGTGTCAATACAGCTACACAAGTGTGCACACTGTGCTTTCGTATTAAAAGACATACAAAACTCTGTTTATCTCAATGCTTGTAAACAATTACTTGTGCTAAATTCATATAAATTACCGATTACAAAAATCAGAAGTAAACAGTTTGTTCAGGTAGTTTGTGATATGAAACGTACTGTAATTGATTGTAATTGATTGTAATTGAAATAAATTTTCAATTATACAAAATATAACAATTACAATTACAATTACAGCACAAATTTGAAACCATAATCAATTACAATTACACAATTTTGCTGCAATCAATTACAATTACATAATTGGACCCAGCCTTGACTGGAATAACCATACATGGTTATAACCTCATTACAAGGTACATTATTATTTATTTAATGAGGCACATTATTAACACACATTTAGCCAAGTTAGTTTAAGTTTCATGTATATGATCAAAGATTTTAATATTATAACATAGATTAATTAGATTAATGGGTAGTTTGTTTACTATTACTGTTGAATCTAGACACTGGAAGGCGTTACATCAGATGTCAGGGAACTCACTAAGTGACAATTTAATATTATTAGACCATCTTTGTAGAAGCAAGGACAACATTCCATTACCTGTTTCCATTTCACTGGAATGCCACGTCTAAGAATGTTAAATTACCAATGCCAAAGCAATTTGATGGGAAGAAAATAGCAAATGCATCATTTCCCAGCAACATGCTTTGTTGGTTTGATATGGTGGCTCTTTGACAATGATATGGCACAGAACGACGCATATTTGGAAATGTAGGTATTCTGGTGCAGTGTTGATAATCCCAACAGAAGACATTACATTACAGGCACATTAATATTTTGTAGAAACTGTCAGAATTGATGGTAAACATGCTATGGGATTAAGTTATGTTTACTTGATTTTAATTAAACTTGCCCAGCATAATCAATCAAAACGTTTAATGTGTTTTCATGAGTAAATTTATCTATGATCACAGGAAATTTTAAATGGCTACCAATGAATTGTGCCCAGTGTTCTTCAATCATTGTGGACAGATTTGTACACTGATATGGCTACTCTTTAACATAAAATAAATTTGATCCCTTCATGGATGCTTCCATTGTGTACCAAACATCAGTATAAATTACTCGTTGACATAGAAACAGCCACGGTGGTGAGTAATGCATTCTACTAATGATGTGAGCACTTGCTCTGTTGCAACATATGTCACCGTGCTGACTATAAATGACATACTGACTATAAATGACGGGTGTTGACTCCCAATGAGGCGTCCACCTTGTTTGTTGTCGTCTGTAGTCTTAAAATTATTATTGTTGTTTATCAATAAACAAAGGGGAAGGTTATGGAAAGTGTGAGTTGCAGCTTGTATAGCTCTTAATGTCTTACATCACTTATAACATTCATTCATAAGGAGATGATTGATGTTGTCCAAAGTAACCATAGGACCGCTCAAAGCGCTTTACACTTCACCCCCTGGCAGACCTGTTCATTCCAAGGCCATCTCAACTTCTTTGGGAAGTATTCAGCCACGCTGCAATTGCTGCGCGAAGGCTATTCGTTCACAAATCCACCACTGTCTGTATTGCCAGGTACTCATTTATACAGCTGAGTGAACTGTGGCAACGTGGGGTGATCAAACTTGCCAAAGGTTCGAAGCGACCGCAGTGGGATTTGAAACCGGGTTCTCTCGATTGAGAGTCCGGCCTTCTAACCGGTATGCTATCGCGCCCCACAATAACCAAGTAGCCAAAGGTTAAAATACTAAAGGTCACCCCCTCAAGTAATTGCCAGTCCCAAACTGCACTATTTCAACTGATGTCATGCCATTTCATGGTCTGCTGCAGTTTTGCCATGTGCAAATGTTAATAGTTCACTGTGCCAGTTTGTAGGTTTAGTGGTGCCTAAAACTGCTGATGTCCTTCTGCCAATTTTGTATTCAACCAGTGCTTCATGTGTGGGTCTTTCACTGCCATTCTTACTATAGTAGTCTTGTCTAATTACATATTTACCTATGTCCAATACAGTTATTTTTTAGCATCCATAATACAGGTTTAGTGATGTATCTGGTGTGTTTTGTGTTCACATGTAGTTGATGTGTACATCAACTACATAAATGTGCTCACACTTGTATGTGTACATCAACTACATACATGTGTTCACACTTGTATGTGTACATCAACTACATACATGTGTTCACACGTGTATGTGTACATCAACTACATACATGTGTTCACACGTGTATGTGTACATCAACTACATACATGTGTTCACACTTGTATATGTGCATCAACTACATGTGTTCACACTTGTATGTGTACATCAACTACATACATGCGTTCACACATGTATGTGTACATCAACTACATACATGTGTTCACACATTTATGTGTACATCAACTACATACATATGTTCACACTTGTATGTGTACATCAACTACATACATGTGTTCACGCATGTATGTGTACATCAACTACATACATGTGTTCACACTTGTATATGTGCATCAACTACATGTGTTCACACTTGTATGTGGACATCAAATACATGTGTTCACACTTGTATGTGGACATCAACTACGTGTGTTCACATCTGTATGTGGACATTTGTACTATGCTAATTGCTATTTTAATAAACATCGAAACACATTCGTTACTTTTTCAGGCAAAACGAGAAAATAGATGAGACAATTAACAAAATATGGGTCATATACAGCATTCTAGATGTTAATATTAGGATTAATTGGGTTATCAATAAATATTCTGTTTAATATTTAAACTTTTTGTATATTACCTGGTGGTTCAGAGCGCCATTTTGCAATTTACCGCTGATACTGATGCATGAGACATGCAGGTATTTTCTTGAGAACAACTTCTCCAGTTATCACTTGGCGAAAGACAGCAATTTTTTTAATATCCCACATCATATCCAAAAGGTGCAAGCAGATTTGTTCAAATAATTATGCTATTCTAAGCATAATTCCCCAAATATTTGTTGTTGTATAATCAGAATACCCCATCAATGTGATCCTCAAGTGAATACTGACTAAGATTTACTGCAGTTGTTCACATTTGCACGCCAAGTTTACATCAACAATTTTCTGCCAGGAAAGCCCCATTGTATCAATGTATGGCAAGATGCACCAGTGCTTAGGTAACCGAGTTGCATAACAGCAACACTGTTATGCAACTCAGCCAGACAAATATACGCCAGAGAAAAGCAACATATATATGTGTGCATGGGGGAGATACATCTACGTGTTTGTAAATAACAAAAAGTTTAGGCCTCTAGATAAGTTACAAGTTTCTTTGTTCACAAGCCGTCCCATGCTTGTTGCATTGTATACAGAATCTTAATCTTTGTAAATAACATAAAATTATCTATTTAACGTACACATGCAATTTTGAAATGATTATTTTAACATATCCAAACTTGTTTTCACATTTATAGAAATTTTCATCGTCTTGGCAAGGCGACTTCATCAGTATCAATGATGTTGGATGACATCATCTTACACATGAGGAAGTTCCACGAGTCTTCTCCTTCTGTATGACTCCGTCAACCACTTTACCCCCCCCCCAGTCCATGAGATGGTTGTTGGTGGTTGTGTAGTCTGTGAGGGCAGAATTGTTGGTACTGGACTGTGCCTGCTTCTTTACGTTCCTTATGTATTGTTCTTTTTGTGCATTCTGTACATCTTTCTTGTGTTCATTTAGTCTTGTCTTAAACAATCTCATCTCACTGTCTCTCCTATGAAGGCTGTATTTAGTAGACTAGTTCAACTTATTATTCTGATTCTTCTTTGTCCTTTGGGTGTAGCAACAGACGTCTCGGTGTTGTGTGGGGACTCATGGCTGTGGTCACCCCATATTTCTTCAGAACCCGATCAATCCTCTCTGAGACACATTCTCCGTATGAGATGACAACATGGTCTCTGTAGTTCTTGTCTTTTTTCTCTTGTCTGCTGGTTTTCTTTTCTTGTTTTCCATCACCTTTTCAGGGCCCAGAACGGATAGCTGCACCTTCTAAGGGCTCCTTTTGAGTATTCTTCCTCTTCCTTCTTGTCCCCTTCCTCAGAAGTTATTGTCTCACACATGTTTATAAGGGTTCTGACCACTCCTAACTTCTGGTGCCTGGGGTGGTGGGATGTGAAGTTCAGATACTGGTCAGTGTGGGTTTTCTTTCTGTATACTGTGGACTTCACACTACCATCTTCCTTCCTGGTAAATGTTGCATCAATGAATGTCATGCTGTTGTTTTCTTCATCCTCTCTTGTGAATCTTATGCTACCCGTGGGGTCGACCGTGTTCATTAGATGTTGTGATTCCTCTGCCTTGCCTGTGTGTAGACAAATGACATTTTCCACATACCTCTTCCAGTTCCTTGGCTTGCAATCATCTGGGGTCGTGGCAATGATTTTTTGCTACAAATCCTCCATGTACAAGTTCTCAACAATAGGGGATACCGGACTGCCCATGACTACACCAAACTTCTGCTGGTAAATTTCTCCTCCAAATCTGAAAAACGTAGCCTGCAGCACAAATTTCTCCATGATGTTGACTATGTTAAGGTTGGTTCTCTTTTTGAGTGCCTTATCATTCTCTAGTCTCTCCCTGATCACTTCACGTTTCTGATTAACATTCTGATTAGTTCTGCCTTATACTTCCTGGTCAGATCCTTCTTCAGTTTTTCACATGTTGCTTTGTCACATAATTTTAGTAATTTTCTGCTGATATCCGCCTGTCTCCATAATGACTGTTGCCTTTCCCTTGTCAGCCGGGAGTACGATGATGTCATGCATGCATATGTATTTTAAGTAGACATTAGTATATATTTATAACATTCTTGCAGTTTGCAAAACAAACTATGTTTCCACATACTGGCTACATAGCCAAACAAAACAATAATGCATAATTATGACTAAACTGATGTCTGCTATAATATGGTCATGACTATACAAATAGTGTGTCGTCTATATCAATTGAACTAATTATTCTGCTCTGGGAATAAATTCATATGATATATACCCCTTGGCCAGACTTTCTGTTTTTTTATTATAAATCAACTACAAAATTAATAGTGTCAGAAACACAACTATAGTCTTACCAGACTGTACGTTGTGGACACGGTGGCACCAATAAATCACTAAGAGTTTCGTGCCCGAGAATTAGTGGGTTTGTATTAGTCATATACAACACCATGGGAAAACAGAAAACAAGTGGACATTGTAAATATCACTATCAACACAATCTTATAGAACATTTACATATGATGGTCAAGAGCATTCTTTCTCACTGTCAAAATTATTCTATTATTTAAGCAAGCCACGCTTAATGTGCATGGCTTCCACCTGAAATTATATTAATTTTTACCCTGCAGAAAATCATTACAACGATATCTGCTTCAGTGATTTTAGCAGTCAATCAAGCGAATGTAGATAAATAATACACTGACAACATCTGTTGTTTGCAGTTCGTTTCTGCTACAGGTCAGTGCTTACTACATCATCCCACTGTGTTCGCTGTGTATCATTTGAACAAAAGAATGTTCATTAATAATTCTACTTGCATTGGTTGAACAGGCAATGACGAAGTTGGCTTAAAATAATTTATTTCATCATACTACTGCTGTGTACATAACATATGGCTCTGTACGGTATTGGTCCATACTGTATATTTTTGGGAATCATATTTTATATGGTACGGTACATACTGTTTTAAGCTGTTATGTTCTGAGATGTGTTCTGATGCATCTCTTATACTAACAAGATTTAACAAGATTTAACAAGATTTGCCATCCAAGCCAAAGGCCCAGATGGCAAGTGGACAAGGAAGCCATTGGCTTATCGAGAGTCCAACAATGTTCACCTACTTATAACCCGCCCTCCTGATATATGTGTCAACCTTGTTTTTAAACATATTCACGCTGCTAGCAGTTACACAATCTGTAGACAGTTTGTTCCATTCATTTACTGTCCTCTGTGAGAACGAGTGCTTCCTGATGTCCAATCTACATTGATCCTTTACTAATTTTACCTCATGTCCTCTAGTTCTGCTATCCTTCTTGAGTGAGAAAAACATATTTCTATCAATATTTTCATACCCATTCAATATCTTAAAAACTTCAATCTGATCTCCTCTTAACCTCCTTGTCTCTAGAGTTGTTAAACCACATTCTTTCAGGCGTTCTTCATAACTAAGGTCTCTAAAAACTAAAAAACATACTTTCACTTCTGGTTCATGCTAAGACTTTCCTATTAACATTTACTTTCCAATACTTTCCTTGTATTGACATTTACTTTTCTTTTTTTCAAGTAATATAAAGTTTACCTTCTTCTTTCTGGTACTCTGCATTATGCTCCCAGGTACTAACTTACGAAGGGATATTTTGCACAAGGTTCACCTGAACAGAAGCAGGGGGGGTCTATGGACAAGTCTGGAATGTGTGGAACACCAGGATTTTAAATTATTGTGGTCGAAGCCAACGTTAGTATTATCACCATCGAGTTTATTGTCAGATTAGTTTCTTCACACTGCTTGCTAGTTCAGTTCTGCAAAATAGTGCTGGGCATTTCTAAACACTGTAACCATGCTTCGATTTATCGATCAACAGATTGGTTGTATATGACATGCATTCTGGTACTAGTAAACACTGCTTCATGACTGCTTTAGAGTCCACGGTTTTCAAGACACAATTTTTTTATTTGACAAAATAATATAATAAACAAAATATATTTTGATAAACTTCTTGTATAAGCAGCATATGTTCTTGCATAAGCAGGTGCCAAAATAAATAATGTAAGTCAATAAAATATCACAATACAGTGATACACCATGACCACGGCACGGCTGGTGCCTGCATAGACATAGTGGCCATATTATTTTATGGCATATATTTCTTTCAATGTTTTTATTTTTATAAAAGTTTTGTACAGTTCTCTTCAAATGAACTATACGTTGATACATGGGAACCTAGGCGACCTGTCCATGAAAATTGGATGTATTCGAAGTCGCAAACACGCAATAAATATGTCACTGTCACCAGCCGGCCTTGTCGATCTTTGTTATATTTACACTCGTATTTATCAATAATATAGTTATCGTCACTTCTTGAACTCCTTGTTTATATCAACTAAGAAACTCCGAATGACAGCTCCCTGGCGTCTATGAAGAAGTGCCGACAAAACATTGAACTTATGCCAGCATTCAACTTTGTCAACAATATCAGAATACTGAATAGAAGTACTTCAAGCAGTCGCCGCATGAGTGGGTGAGCTGCAACTTACCGCCCCAAAGTCCGAGTTTCAGCTGTGAATGATCCAAATTTTCAATGAAATCTCCAAGATACCGATTAATCAGATCAGCTACAACCGATTCGAACACCATGTTGGCTGGAAATTAAATGCCAAAGCTTGCAATCCTAATGTTTCACTATGTTATTCGCATACCCTGCCAGACCAGCATCCATCGTCCCTACACAAGCACATGACTGCCAATGTTTCGCTACACATGATTGGTTCAATTATCACACGTGATCAGTACTAAATTTGGCGCATCAGTCTGCGCTGTATAGTAACAGTAGCCGCAGTACATACCTGGTAAATACGATACGTCACTCAAAAAATCTCCGACGCTACCTGTATAGGAGGTATTCTATGGAATCTACTCTGAAATTATTTTTAATTCAATGTTTTATTTCCCAGTGAACACATCAGCATAGGCACAACGTACTATAGGAATATTTCCAAGGACCAAGGGCAAGGAAAGATAATTGTTTATCAATATATACAACTATGATTCCTCTTCTTCTTCTTTTCGTTGTTGTTTTTATGCTTCTTCTTATTCGTCTCCATAATACTGATAATAATAATAATAATAATAACAACAACAATAACAGCTTATATAGCTCTTTAATTTATATAACATTGTAAGTATATAAGTATTATTGGCAGTGGGCAGGTCCAATGGACCTGTACGGGATGGAATAAGACGCTCCCGCCCCCACGAGTCTACCACGTATGGGTAAAATACGGTGATGTTAACATGACGTCACAGGGCGGACGTCTTCCTCGATGAAGTCAACGGCCAGGACGGAAGGGCTCCAAGATGAGTTCAACGACCACGTGTTCAGGACCAAGGCGAGCCACTTTTTTGGTGGTCAACCAGCCTGGAGAGGGATGGGCTCCGCTAGGTTGCAAATCTGCCCTAGACACACCATGATCATGAAAACCAGTTTGAATCACATACCGGATCGGTCGCAGCCCGGGTCAAAAATGACCGCGCCTCCCGCCGTACATCAGGACGGGGGTGTTAAGTATGCTACTGGTGCCCCTACCAAAAAGATACGTGGAAGAAACGACATCACCATCGGCACATGGAATGTCAGGACATTGAGAGCTGCAGGAAAACTGAAAGAACTCACACATGAGATGGAGAGATACAAGTGGAATCTGCTTGGACTCGCCGAGATGCGATGGAAAAGCTTTGGTGAAACATCGACCGAAGAAGGACACAAGGTCTACTTCAGTGGCAAGAATGACAAACACGAACAAGGCGTTGGGTTTCTTGTTCACAAAGACATTGTGAACACTGTCATGGGTTGTCGCCCTATCTCCAGCAGGCTCATCACCATCCGCCTGAAGGCAACTCCCTTCAACATGACAGTCATACAAGTTTATGCCCCAACGTCTGATTATGACGACAGTGAGGTGGAAGATTTCTATGGCCAGCAGCAAGAAGTCATAGAGGAAACGCCAAAGAAAGACAATCTTATTGTATTAGGAGACTGGAATGCAAAAGTGGGAAAGGATGCGCAGACCAACTGGCAAGACACTTGCAGACCTTTCTGCAACGCGGAAACAAATGAGAGAGGTCACAGGCTCCTCGAATTTGCAATGTACAATGAGCTGATGCTGGCTAACACATTTGGCCCACACAAAACATCTAGAAGATGGACCTGGCACAGCCCAGATGGAAAACATCACAATCAGATCGACTACATCTTGGTGAAACGGCGCTTTCACACAGGAGTGAACATTGCCAGGACACGAAGCTTTCCAGGAGAAGATATCGGAAGTGATCACGACTTGCTGATGACAACCTTCCACATTCGCCTGAAGAGGATCAGCAAACCAAAACCAACAAGAATAAAATTTGACATCGAGAAACTTAAGGATCCTGATGTAGCAGAAGCATTCAAAGCAATGATAGGTGGGAAATTTGCACCACTTATCATACTGGATGACAAATATACCGACGTGCACTTGCTGACCAACACCTTCAACAAAATAGTGACCGACACAGCCAGCGAGATCCTTGGAAAACACCGTCGGACAAAGAAACCATGGGTCACAGAAGACATCCTAGATCTTTGTGACAAAAGAAGGGAATTGAAAAGGAGAAAATGTGATCCTGAAGGTGCAGCAAAATACAGAGAAGTCAACAAGAAGATCAAACAAGATATGAGAAGAGCAAAAGATAACTGGATAGCAGAACAGTGCTGTGAAATGGAAGACAGCTTGAGCAAGAACAACAGCAAGAAGGCTTATCAAATAGTGAAAGACCTGACATCAGTGAAGAAAGGGTTAACTACTACTATCCAAGACAAATCAGGGAAATGCCTGACAGAAGAACAGCAGATCCTCAATCGATGGACAGAATACTGCTCAGAACTGTACAGCCACAACACCAACGGAGATCCAGTAGTACTAAACTGTCCACAGACTACTGAAGAGGACGACTACCCCATTCTTCGTGAGGAAGTAGAGGCTGCAATAAAGTCTCTGAAAAAAGGAAAGTCAGCTGGAATTGATAACATACCAGCAGAACTGGTTCAAGCTGGGGGAGAAGCCTTGATTACCACACTTACAACAATCTGCAACAAGATCTGGCAGACAGGAGAATGGCCCACCCCATGGACTCAGTCACTGATCATCACACTTCCCAAGAAAGGCAACCTACAGATGTGCCAAAACTACAGAACAATCAGCCTCATCAGCCACCCGAGCAAAGTCATGTTGAAGATACTACTTAACAGACTCAAACCCCAGGCAGAAGAGATTATCGCTGAAGAACAAGCGGGTTTTCGAGCAGGACGGAGCACCATTGAACAGATCTTCAACCTTAGAATCCTTTGCGAGAAACACCTTCAACATCAGCAAAGCCTGTATCATGTCTTTATAGATTTCAAGAAGGCCTTTGATAAGGTATGGCATGCGGCCCTATGGGCAACCATGAGGAAGTACAACATTGGCTCCAAGCTTGTCCGAATCATTGAACACCTATATGACAATGCCACCAGTGCAGTAACCTTCAACAGCAGCATAGGAGACTGGTTTCGAACAACTGTTGGAGTTCGACAAGGATGCCTACTATCACCAACGCTCTTCAACATTTTTCTGGAAAGGATAATGACTGATGCTTTAGAAAACCATCAAGGCACTGTCAGCATTGGAGGCAGGACAATCACCAACCTTCGTTTTGCTGACGACATCGACGGCCTAGCAGGAGATGAACAAGAACTAGTCAATTTAGTGGAGCGCCTTGAGAAAGCATCTTCATCATACGGCATGGAGATCAGTGCCGAAAAGACCAAACTGATGACAAACAGCACACAAGGCATCAGCATAGAGGTCAAAGTTAATGGACAGAGACTTGAGGCAGTAACAAGCTTCAGGTACTTGGGATCAATTATCACAGATGAGGGTTCCAAACCGGAGATACTTGCCAGGATTGCACAGACAACAGCAGCACTAACAAGGTTGAAACCCTTATGGAACGACAGAAATATCACGGTCAGTTCGAAAATAAGGCTGATGCGCTCCCTTGTCATGTCCATCTTTCTGTACGCTTGTGAAACATGGACCCTTTCAGCAGATCTACAGAAGAGGATACAAGCCATGGAAATGAGATGCTTCCGGAAGATCTTGCACATATCATACAAAGACCATGTTACTAACGATGCTGTCCGTAACAAGATCAAACAAGCCATCGGACCATATGACGACCTTCTTACAACAGTTAAGAAGCGTAAACTGAAGTGGTATCATCACGATCATCTGGCCTTGCAAAGACTATCTTGCAAGGTACCGTAAGAGGGGGGAGACGAAGAGGTAGACAGAAGAAGAGGTGGGAAGACAACATCAAAGAGTGGACAGGAATGGAGTTCGCTGACTCCCAGAGGGCTGTAGAGAACAGGGAAACGTGGAGAGAGCTGGTTAGAAAGTCATCAATGGTGCCCCAACGATCCTTACGGGTTATGGGAAAGTGAAGTGAAGTGAAGAAGTATAGCCTATAATATAAAATAAATGTATATCATGTATGAATAAAATAAATGCAAGAACAAGACAAATATTATTACATAGAAGCGCCATTAACACAAAATCTGTGAGTATATCTGCTCAGCAAAATCTTGGAGAATGACATCAAATGCAGCGCTCAGGTCAAGCGCAGCACTGGTCAGTACAACAACAGAGCCAAGGTCTACTGCCTACAGGGTGTCACCGTGCACTTTGAACAAAGCTGTTTCTGTAGAGTTGCTTCTTCGACATGTTGATTAAAATTGGTCGTGCAGGTTGTTTGCTTGCATATAATATTGACATTTAGCTACTTGCGACGACTCGTTCGAGTGGTGCATTTGGGGGGGGGGACATTGGGTCATGGCCCCTTTGGCTTAATTTCCCCCCGTATTTTTCCGTGGTACCCCTTCATGGTAGCATAGTAAAGTAATGGGTGACTAAGCTTGTTCCCCCCCCCCCACACACACACACCCTTTCCGAGATCTGAGATACGCCATTGGAGACAAATACCAAATTTGAAATTAATTAACATGTCTGTATCACTTCAGTATTGAGTCCCATCTTTTTTGTAAGTGGCGATATTTTATCAGTCTTGTATCTTTCTGGGACAGCGGACGACTGTAAAGATGTAACAATTATGCGTGACACAATGGGATTTCGTTCGTTAATATATACTGTCACCAGCCACGAAGAGTGCGTGCGTGCACGGCGTTCGTGCGTGTGTGCGTGCACGTCGTTCGTGCGTGCGTGCGTGCGTGCGTGCGTGCGTGCGTGCGTGCGTGCGTGCGTGCGTGCGTGCGTGCGCGAGGAGAACAGATCCCACCACCCGGATTGACAATGCGGAATAGTGAAAAAAACTATATGCATCAAGTAGATTCACCAGAGTAGCATCATAGTGGTCAGCCAGATCTTCAGAGCGATGGATACTCAGTAAAAAACATTTGAATTTATCGCGTGTACCTACGGGACATATTTTATTATCAGCATTCCAGTGGCGTAGGTTTGGGTGGGGCAAGGACTCGCTGTTAGGGCAGATAAAATAATGCACCCCTGACGGGGGCGGGAATAGGCTTGTTGGCAGGGGGGTCTCAGTCAATCGTAGTCATATGTCATTTTACTTACGAACCGGGGGGGGAGGGGCGACACATGTGTCGTTCCACAGACATAAGGATTAATATTAGCCGGCTGTCAATACTTCAGTTGTTCTGCTGTAGGCCTATATACGTGTTCCTTTACCGCAATATTAGGGGGGTCTTGAGACCCATAAGACCCCCCGGATCCACTTCTGATGGGAAGCTAAAAGGAGTCACCGGCGGCCTCGTCTAGCCACTGGTGACTTCCCTTTAGCTTCTCCTCAACGAGTGATGAAATCTAGTTTATTAGGAAACATTAAGACCTTAAATGGATGTAGTGTTTACGATGTGGCACCTTTATAACCGAGGATAACACGTATTGCATCCATTAATTAAGTAATACAACGTACTCCGAATTATCACATACCCTCTATACGAAATGATAGATCGTACATTGGAAAACACGTAGTTTTTATCAAAGTAGAAACTGTTCCACTTCCTAATCACGACTATAAGTTGATGTGGGGGCGAGACTCCCCATGGGCTGTATCTGCACGTGTGTCTCAGCACAACATTGACAATGCAAAATGTTTACATCAGCAATGCAGACCTATTGGAAATGCTGATTTTTTTTACTATCCGTCTATTCCATCTGCATGTGCTTTTGGGCAGAATATGCAGTAGGTAGCAGCATTGCATTCATCCACCAGAGGGAGACAGCAAGCGCGTATGATGTTGGAAATACGAGGGGGCTTCTTACGGCATGGGGGCTCCTTGCCCCACCCTACCCTATTTAGGGGGCATAGGGCCATGGTCACCAGTAGGTTTAAATGTTCTGATTTATTTTATTTTGGGGAGACCCTATATACGCCACTGCATTAGTCTCGCTTATATCCGACTCTCGCTCGCCTTCGAAAATTCGCCGAGAAGAAATGTGTGCGACAAACGGTGGCGCCACAGCGCGGAGCCTGGATAATCGAAGTTACCACTGCATCGGACCAGTGTGACGTCGAACAACACTGATGGTGAAACTTATGGCAGAGTGGTATACTGTATATCTAAATGTCTGTGATGGCAACATTCCGAACCAGAAGTTATAGAGCCCACGTAAAAATGTATGTAGCAAACCAGGGTTTCTTAACCTGGGGTACGCGTACTCCCAAGGGTATTGTGATTTTTTAACAAGATTGCCATCCCAAACAACAAGTTCCAGATGGCAAGTGGACAAGGAAGCCATTGGCTTATCGAGAGTCCAACAATTTTATCATCTATGTGTAGCCCGCTCTTATCATATATCTGTCAATTCTATTTTTAAACATATTCACACTACTAGCACTAACACAATCATTTGGCAGTTTGTTCCATTCATTTATCACCCTCTGTGAGAAAGAGTACTTTCTCACGTCCAACCTACACTGTTCCTTAAATAATGCTGCTTTGTGTCCTCTGGTTATACTGCCTTCTTTAAGTTTGAAGAACATATTCCTATCAACATCCTCATAACCGTTCACTATTTTAAACACTTCTATTTGGTCTCATCTTAGTCTCCTGGTCTCTAGTGTTTTCAAACCACATTGTAATAAGCGACTTTCGTAACTAAGGTCTATCAATTCTGGAATCATTTTAGTTGCTCTTCTTTGTATTCTTTCTAGTTTGCCTATGTCCTTCTTACGATACGGCCTCCATGCTTGTATACAATATTCCAAATGTGGTCTAACTATTGCTTTGTACAGGGGTACAATTAGCTGTTTCTCCTTATATGTGATTACTTACTTAATCCTCTTGGCCCCTTCAGGAGCATAGGGCGTCAACCATGTTTCTCCACCTCACTCTCTTCTGGGCTATAGCTTTGGCCTCTTGCCAGGTGACCCCCACTTTTTCAAGATCTTGTAGTGTTGAGCGTCTCCAGTTGATTTTTTGCCTTCCTTGTCTTCTCTTTCCTTGTGGGTTATAGTCCAGTGCTTCTTTGGTTGTATTTGTTGGATCTTTTCTGAGTGTGTGGCCAATCCAGCTCCATTTTCTCTTCTTGATTGTAGTGCTTATTTCTTCCTGTTTGGTTTTCTTCCAGAGCTCTTTATTTGATATTTTGTTAGGCCACCATACCTTAAGGATGTATCGGAGGCGACTGTTGATGAAGACTTGGAGATTGTTGTTGAGAGACTGAGTAGTTTTCCACGTTTCACAGCCATAGAGAAGAACTGGTTTAACGTTGGTGTTGAAAATGCGGATCTTAGTGTTTATGGATAGTTGGGAAGAGAGCCATACAGGGCGTAGGGCTTTATTGATGCGTAGCTCCACATCTTTGTCAGCTCCACCATTTGTACTGATGTTGCTCCCGAGGTAGATGAAGTCTTGTACTTCCTCAACAGTACCACTTTCTAGTGAGATGGGTTCGGAGGATCTGCTGTTGACTTTCATCACCTTTGTCTTTCCCACATTGATCTTAAGACCCAGTTGGCTGCTTTTTTCTTGAAGCCTTTCTGTTTTTTGTTGCATGTGTTTATGGGTTTCTGAGAGTAGTGCTAGATCATCTGCAAAATCCAAGTCTTCTAGTTGTGAGAACAAGTTCCACTGGATCCCAGTACGATGGTGTTCTGTGGATCTTTTCATTGTCCAGTCTATGGCTATCAGAAAGAGCAGTGGAGATAGCAAGCAGCCCTGTCGTACTCCAGTTCCAATCTGGAAGCCTTCTGAAACTTGTCCATTAAAGATGACATGACCAGTGAAACCTTCGTACATGTTCTTTATTAGGGTTACAAATTTTGTAGGTAAACCATAATGCCTCAGGAGCTTCCACAGAACTGTCCTATCTATACTATCAAATGCTTTTTCGAAGTCCACAAAGTTTATGTAAAGGGAGCTCTGCCATTCAATGCATTGTTCAACGATAATCCTGAGTGTAGCAATGTGATCTGTGCAGCATTTATCCTTTCTAAAGCCAGCTTGTTCCTTTCTTAGCTTCTTGTCAACTGTTTCTTGTATCCTATCCAGGATGATACGGCAGAGAATTTTACTGGGCACTGATAGAAGCATGATCCCTCTCCAGTTCTTACATTCACTGAGGTTCCCTTTCTTGGGGATTGTAACTAGCATACCTGTCTTCCATTCAGTTGGTATTTCCTCTTTATCCCAGATCTCATTTAGCACGCTGTATAAAACGTTTGTGGTGGCCCCAATATCAGCTTTTAAGACATCAGATGGTATATTGTCAATTCCAGGTGCTTTGCCTAGCTTCAGCTTTTTGATGGCTCTCTTGATCTCCTCTTTGGATATCCTACCACAATTAATGTTAAGGTCTTCATTTGTTTCCTCAATGTCTGGGATTGAATCTGGTGGAGGCCTATTCAAGATATCTTGGAAATATTCTTTCCAGCGTTGTAACTGTAAAGATTCCTTAGTGAGAAGGTTTCCCTGTTTTTCCCTGATATGTGATTATTCTCCTAGAATTTGATTTCCTTTCGAAGCGGCAATCCCACATTGCTCTGACACTTTCATGTCAGCACTAAATGTTACACCTAAGTCCTTTTCTTGTGTGGTTCTACCTAGTACAGCATCCCCCATTTTATATTCTTCGTCCATGTTTCCATGTCCTAGGGTATGCAGAGGTTAGCTGAAACTAAGGTCTAACGACTTTCCTCTGCCCAAGTTCTGGTCCAAAATGAACGAGCGTTAGGCTTATTCTTCTTTGGGTGATGTGATGTAATGGAATATATATTCTTGATGTTTGAATTATCGGCAAGAAAACAACTTTTCGTAGCGGATTGTGTGTGAAAGGTGAGTTCCGAGTCTTCCAATAGAAAACTGTCCCTATGAAAGAGGCTCTGGTTTTGAGCAAGCGAGCGCAACCATCACGTTGACCTCCCAACTGGGTAGTTCGACTGCAAACACTCAGGTGAAGATGTTTACTTCATAAATAATGTGTGTATACTTGAACTGAATTCTAAATAGTGCTTCGTCTATGATTCTGTATCCCTGTAGGATTGCGTGTCCGGCCGATTTTCACAGGACTCCGAAGGTACGCGGAGAGGGTAAAAGGTTGAGAACCCGTCAACTAAACAGATCTAGCTATCGCGGGAGCTGCTGTCAAACGGTTCGCCACATCTTCTCTGTCTCTTTTTGATATCGCTCCTTTTTCTACTTCTTCTTTTGCTGGTTCTTCTGTTACTTCTGATTCTATTACTTCTTCTTTTTCTACTTCTTCCACTTCTTTCTTCTTGTCTTCTTCGTTTCTTCTTATTCATGTCCTCTTGGTCCTTAGTCCACCTCTGCCCAGTGATCAACGCGACTACGGCCAGGCGGCGTGCCCGCTCTGTCAAGCTCAACGCATCGAGCGCGGCGAGCATAGGCTCGTTGGAGACGCCGCACGCACGAATACAGTCTATTGAGATGTAATAATTGTAAGGTCAAATACACATTAACTGTGCAAAGCAATCGACAATGCTTGTCATAAAAAATATCAGATATTAATTGCAATTGCGTAACAATTCATAAGTCGTCGTTAAATAAAAATGGCATCTAAAACAATAAGTTATAGCGATTGGTCTCAACCCTAAGTTATAACGACTGATCTCGACTTAAGCTATAAAGATTGATATCAATCAATACGTCGTTAACCTGTTTCCTCTTCTTACCACATACCCAGCGTCGTTTATAAAGTGACTGTGTTGACACACACAGCCTGACATGTAAACTGAGAAGTTAACGTGGCCGTTCTCATACGATGTAGACATCTATACGTTCCGTCGCTGACACCCACAATGCGCCAATCAGGGAAAGGCGCGTGTGTGCTCTAAACACACACACGTAGACTCTACCCGGGAAAGCAGACGCCACACGCCTCCTCTAACAACGGTGAGTGGCACAGTCAAATTTAGCCCGTGTCAGTCATATTTAGTATTAGTAATTTGCCGTGTATGATCGGTTCACCGTGTGTCACGGATGAGCCGGTCAGATAGTAGTAATATGATTCGCTATTTATGACACGTAGGAGTTTACCGTATTCTTTTCAGTGACGTTGACGTAAAATGTTTATGCGTAAGGTGTGCGTGCGTGCGTGCGTGCGTGCGTACGTGCGTATGCGTGTGTAAGCCGACTGTATTCACAAATAACCTAACAAAACGACATTTCCTGTATCACTGGTATATAATTACAACAGTCCTGTACATTTATATTTAGCTGACGAGAACGCGTATCATTTTGGTCGTGTAGGACTGTGCCTGAGTTCGCAGTGCGATGGACCCTCTACTGTGCGTCCTCCTGCTCTGCTGGGTGTCCGTGGCGATGGGCCACGATGACCATGATCACCACGAGTCACTGTCCGTTGATCTGGACGCTGGGCCGGTCAACCAACTGCGTAACTCACAATTCATCCGTAATGCCGAGTAAGTGTTAATTAATAGAAGCTATACTATAAGCCTACCGATTCAGTCTGGCTAGGGTGTATTTTTTTCAGCTCTCTGACTAAATATAGGATCTATTTAAAGCGACTATGGTGGACCATAACACCAGCTAGGTGCCAATTATAATTCAAAGTTCAACTCCACATACAGTCCAACTCTCATCCAGTGTGCATGCACGCGCGTATTTACGTGCGTGTTGTATGTACGTGTTTATTTATGCACGTAAGTGTAGTGTAACGTAAGTGTAGGCCTACGTGTAATAGTAGCTGAGCCTATAGGCCTATATAGCTGCCGGGTATGTCGCCCTTGAACATACATTTAACATTTTCGGCTAATGCCACGTAGGTGGTGTTGGTAAATACCAAACACGTGTATTTTGTTCGAGTTATGTTCATTTTATCGTTGTTCCCATGTGCTAAGACAATACAAGTTGGCCGCGTGCATTCCATTGGTTGTACACACAGAGTCGAATTGGTGACAACTATTATAATAGTCACGTTGAACCTCAAAATAAACACATTATCCACGAGGTGGAACCACTGAACGACAAAGTTGCAGGTGATCTATGAATAGTATGAAATACCAGTTACCCACCAGGTGGCGATACCGAACAGCGAAGTTGTCGCCAAATCCATGTGTGGGCGTACACTTGGTACACTGATGACATATGTTATTACATTTGAATGCTCATTTGAATGTTGAGCATTTGAATGCGCATTGAAATGCAGCCGTGACACTTTTAGTGCATTTGCTTTAGATGCGACGTTCAAACACTACATTTTTCAAATGCATTTCATGTCCTTTCATTAAAGAAATGCTGCACATTCAAATAGTTCCACCGCGTTTAGCATCTAACATCTGGAAGAAACACTGAACTCTTCGTTTTCTAGTGTGCATGGACGATGACAAAACCGACAGTGGACACCGTTTTGATTTTATGGCACTATCATTTACCACACACTGCACATTAATTGCTCTGGAACGTAATACTAAGCCTATACATTACCGTGTTTCAGTCACATCAGTGAGCATCTGAAAGACAAAATAAGCTTTAACCCGGCAAAAGCGACACCACAGGAGCTGGATTTTCATTTCTTCAAGTGAGTAGTTTATTAATATCGACCTTGCCGGTCAGCATGCAATATAAGCACGATATTAGAGTCGATACATTCAAATTAAACCGGTAACGGTCAATGAAATTTAATGAACAAGATTATGGTTCACAAAGCATATTTGATCTGTCAACATGTTATGATAGACGTAGGTTATGCTATATTGTACAATATGATTTGTGTTGTACCCTTAAGATGATAATGTCGAATTTATGTCTGGTTGAGACTATGGTGTAAACCATGTGCACGTTCCTGCATCATATGCCCACATTTTATTAACAAGGTTTTGCTTTTTAATTTGCCCAAAAATCTGCGACCCTGTTATAATAACAATACATGTCGTCGTTGCGACGACTGGTGATTTTTAGGTCGCATGACATCAACTCGGACAACTGGCTCGACGGCCTGGAGTTGTACCTGGCCCTTGACCACGTCCTCATGGCCACCGAAGACTCGATTCACACGAACGGCGAATTGTCTTCAGACGAGCGTCACGCAGAGTTACAACGGTTCCGCAGCCACATTGTCGGTATGTCTTGTGGGGGTTACCACCGCACGCACTCACACATCGGCACCCAGGCACACAACGCACGCACGCACACACGCACGCATGCACATACGCACGCACAGAAACACACAAACACAGAAACGCGAGCACACACATGCGCACGCACGCACGCTCGCACACACGCACACACGCACGCACGCATGCAGAGAGAGAGAGAGAGAGAGAGAGAGAAAGAGAGAAAGAGAGAGAGAGAGAGAGAGAGAGAGAGAGAAAGAGAGAGAGAGAGAGAGAGAGAGAGAGAGAGAGAGAGAGAGAGAGAGAGAGAGAGAGAGAAAGAGAGAGAGAGAGAAACGCGAGCACGCACGCACGAACGCACGCACGCACGTCACACACCCATGCATATACTCTCATATTCCAAGAAAGAATCTTTACTTTACCTTGACACGTTGGACTCCAGGCAACGTACACTTACATCTTCACATGAAAATAATACTAATATTGGTTGCGCCTTTTCCCAATTAAATGGAGAAATACTCGACACACCCAAAGCTCATCCAAGTGAGCGACGTGGTGTTTGTGTTTCAGACAGCTCGTCCAAGTGAACGGCGTGGTGTTTTTGTTTCAGACAGCTCGTCCAAATGAATGGCGTGGTGTTTGTGTTTCAGACAGTTCGTCCAAGTGAACGGCGTGGTGTTTGTGTTTCAGACAGTTCGTCCAAGTGAATGGCGTGGTGTTTGTGTTTCAGACAGCTCGTCCAAGTGAACAGCGTGGTGTTTGTGTTTCAGACACCGTCGACATGATTTTGAGTGAGGACGACCTCAACAACGACGGCTACCTGTCTTACTACGAGTTCATCGAGTCTCGCAATCACAACCAGGACTGAGTGTGCACGACGTGTACCATAAAATGTGTGATCATAACCTGGAGTTGTCAATTGTTGTTACTCTCGGTTGTCCTTCCTAGTTTGAGGTTAGCTGACATTCTGTATACAGGACAAGAACTACTGCTAGAATATCACCAGACGCCATCCATATCGTGTATGCATTTCAAAATTAAAATCTGAGCTCCACCTAAACAAGCCAACAACATCGTCGATATTCCCACTGCACATACATGTCCACCCTTGAGTTTTTCTGTGTGTAACCAATTGCGCCACTGCGTGGTAGCATGGCAAATTTAGGGGTGACTAAGTATGACCCTATTTGGCTTCCCCCCTTGCGAGATGGCTGGCTGTCTGGATGGCTGTCTGTGCTGGCTGTCTGTGTGGCTGGTTGGCTGGCTGGCTGGCTGGCTGGTTGGCTGGGTGGCTGGCTGGCTGGCTGGCGGGCTGGCTGGCTGACTGACTGTAGCTGTCAGTTAAGCAGTGTGCCCATCCAGGACTGCTACTAGTGTAAGGCGCATTTAATAATAATAATAATAATAATAATAATTAACTTATATGGCGCATGTGTCCTCAGAAACCTGAGCTCAGAGGCGCAATGAAACATAATCATTAAGCATAATCGTGAACATGGACGTGCAAGAGTCGTCAGAACGAGGGACCATCAAAGAGTTATGGTGGAAATACAATTTGGAATAAATATGTCTTGAGTTTTTTTCGAAAGATAGCTATAGTTTCAGATGTTTCCAAAGTGACGGTGAAAACTGAGGCGCCCTGAGAACCACACGTGTCAGATTTTTTTTACTCGTTGGAATTTAGGCTAGTCTCTTTTAGCAATGTTATTTAGTAGTGCATTACAATAGTCAAGGCGGCTACTAATTAGTGCTTTTGATATTGTTTTAGCAGTAGATATATATATAATATATGTGTGTGTGTGTGTGTGCGTGTGCGTGTGCGTGTGCGTGTGCGTGTGCGTGTGCGTGAGCGTGAGCGTGAGCGTGTGCGTGTGCGTGTGCGTGTGCGTGTGCGTGTGCGTGTGTGTGTGACGCCGAATTCGACGACGATCACGTATATAATAGAAACATGATTTGCATACTTGAGAAATATGCTGGCTAAAGTTGAAGTCACTGTCAAAGACAACACATATATTACGAACAGTACCTGATAGGAATGTATCACTGCCAAGAAAATGGCTGATGAGCCTATATCGTTGTTGCAATAATAATAAGGTCCGTTTTTATCTGGATTAAGCTTTAGTTTATTTGAATCCATCCATAACAAAATGTCAGTGAGACAATCACTTAAAGTCGAAACAGATTCTTGTGCATTGGATTGTGAAAGTGATATGTAAACCTGTGTGTTATCAGTATATAGGTGATGATTGAGATTATGATTAGTAATAACATGGCCAAGAACGGATCCTTGCGGCACTCCGAATGGAAGGTGTTGTGGGCAAGATAATGTGCCAGATATGTTAATGCTTTGGTGTTTGTCTGAAAAATATAACTTGAACCACCGATGAGCTGTGCCAAAAATGCCAAAATGTCTATGAAGGCGTTGTAAAAGGATTAAATGATCAATCGTAAAGAAAGCAGCTGAGAGATCTGGCAAAGTGAGTGCTGTGACTTTGCCATTGTCCAAGTTGTCAACTATATCATTGTGTATCTTGAGAAAAGCCGTTTCGGTAGAGTGGAATCGTTTATATGCAGACTGTAGGTCATTTGCTAAGTGATGTTTATGTGAAACTTTTCCTCCAGTTGGGAGAATAAATTAATATATACTTTTATCAGAATATTTGAACTTAACTCACTTCAACGTTTCATCAACGTTTGCGTTCTTCAGGAACTGAATTTTGGAACTTAGTTATTCCTCTACTCGCCAGATGGTGCTGCAATCAGGCTGTCCCATACGTAGCTGAGGCGGAAATATATTTGTCTCGGGTCTCGCAGTCAGTAACGAAGTTGTTTCTGTTGGCATGGACTGTGATTACTGGCTTGAGTTCTATCGTGGCAGGAAGGTTGAGGTGGAAGGTGGGCCTCACGATAGGTGGGAGGTGGGCCTCACAATAGGTGGGAGGTGGGCCTCACGATAGGTGGGAGTTGGGAGGTTGGCCCAAACAATTGGTGGCAGGTGGGACGGGCGATTTTTAGGTGGGTGGTTGGAGGTATTAACATAAATTGCATAAATAACTTTACCAATTATCTAAATAGCATCACCACACAGCCCGCGGCAGCAGTTGTATCGGACTACGGATTTCCAAAATCATGATTCGTCGTTTATTTTATAGACTGGTGCCCAGTCCACCATATACATACATGCATGCATGCATGCAAACGTACATACATACATACATACATACATACGTGTGTGTGTGTGTGCGTGCGTGCGTGTGTGCGTGCGTGCGTGCGTGCGTGTATGTATGCATGTATATATGTAAATTATATATATTATTATATATATATATATATATATATATATATATATATATATATATATATATATATATATATATATATATATATATATATATATATATATATATATATATATATATATATATATGCGTGCGTGCGTGCGTGCGTGCGTGCGTGCGTGCGTGCGTGCGTGCGTGCGTGCGTGCTAAGGTAGGACCTATATTCATACCTCACATGGCTATCTGCTAACGTGACGTCACTCGATATCACGACAGTTACTACGTGACCCATTATTACTCATGCACGACCGACTGACTAGACATGTTATGTGTTTGAACAACGTCTGCCGGAGACACAACAGATGGACTGGTCATCATGTTGTCCTATAAGAGACACAACAGATGGACTGGTCGTCATATTGTCCTATAAGAGACACAACAGATGGACTGGTCATCATATTGTCCTATAAGAGACACAACAGATGGACTGGTCGTCATATTGTCCTATAAGAGACACAACAGATGGATTGGTCATCATATTGTCCTATAAGAGACACAACAGATGGACTGGTCGTCATATTGTCCTATAAGAGACACAACAGATAGACTGGTCATCATATTGTCCTATAAGAGACACAACAGATGGACTGGTCATCATATTGTCCTATAAGAGACACAACAGATGGACTGGTCATCATATTTCATTAACATTAACTGTTTATGACTCACGTGTATACTTGTTGAATTGTTCAATTGGGGTATTTTAGAAATGGTGGATATTACATTAAATAATGAGCAATTGTTCTGTGAGCTAACGCTTTCTGCAAAAATGCGCTACAACATTTGGAAAAAAATTGGTACCTTCCTGTCTACAACGAGTAGTTTATGAGCAACTCTGTTGAGCTGACAGTGTGGCAGTGTGTCCTGTGTAGATTGCGTAAGTCAGTTTATGACTTTGTGATCAGTGGAAAGCCTAAATACTGCTAATGAAGAAAGCTGGATTGTATCAATGCAAAGATTAAACAGCATTGGCTCATTAGGTTAATATACTATTTATTTGTTTATCATGCCTTCCTTGCTACGTATAATATTAGGTTAAATTGCATATACATTTGTATACCGTATACGTACCAGTTATGTAATATTATGTAAGTCAACTATTGTCAGCAATTATCCGCGCTACACACGTTGAGACCCGTGACTGCCCTGCACTAACCGAATTACCCGCACCGCCTTAATTACCCATACAAAGTTCTACTGTGCGTGTGCGTGTGTACGTGCGTCTGTGCGCATGCGTTCGTGCGTGCGTGCGTTCGTTCGTTCACCTCACATGGCGATCTGCGAACGTGACTTCGTTTTCCCAACTGTCTTGTTCATGTGGACAATGGTCAACCTTAGCTTTCATAAGGGATGCTCTCAAAACATCATTTAAAATCACGTGCCCGAGACTTTGAATTACATCGACCTGCCTGTGACTTTGGCAACCTCGTATTCGCCAGGTGGCACTTCAGTCGCCACAACGTCAACCCGCGTGCGCTCGAAATGAGCACC